>JADBJO010009771.1:56909-59409 GCA_016801955.1 Conus betulinus
TATCCTACTGTCACTACCATGTCTGCTATCCTACTCCTACCGTGTCTGCTATCCTACTGTCGTGTGTCTGCTATCCTACTGTCACTACCATGTCTGCTATCCTACTGTCACTACCGTGTCTGTCTACTGTCACTACCATGTCTGTCTATCCTACTGTCACTACGTGTCTATCCTATTGTCAGTACCATGTCTGCTATCCTACTGTCACTACCATGTCTACTACGTGTCTGCTATCCTACTGTCACTACCGTGTCTGCTATCCTACTGTCACTACTGTGTCTGCTGCTATCCTACTGTCACTATTGTGTCTATCCTACTGTCACTACCGTGTCTATATCCTACTGTCACTACCGTGTCTGCTATCCTACTGTCATTACCGTGTCTGCTATCCTACTGTCATTACCATGTCTGATATCCTACTGTCACTACCTTGTCTGCTATCCTACTGTCACTGCTGTGTCTGCTATCCTACTGTCACTACTGTGTCTATCCTACTGTCACTACCGTGTCTCTGCTATCCTACTGTCATTACCATGTCTGCTATCCTACTGTCACTACCGTGTCTGCTATCCTACTATCACTACCGTGTTGCTGCTATCCTACTGTCACTACCGTGTCTGCTATCCTACTGTCACTACCGTGTCTATCCTACTGTCATTACCATGTCTGCTATCCTACTGTCACTACCATGTCTGCTATCCTACTGTCACTACTGTCACTACCGTGTCTGCTATCCTACTGTCACTACCGTGTCTGCTATCCTACTGTCCACCTGTCTGCCGTGTATCCTACTGTCACTACCATGTCTATCCTACTGTCATTACCATGTCTGCTATCCTACTGTCCTACTGTCACTACCATGTCTGCTATCCTACTGTCACTACCGTGTCTGCTATCCTACTGTCATTACCATTACCATCTGCTATCCTACTGTCACTACCCATGTCTATCCTACTGTCATTACCATGTCTGCTATCCTACTGTCACTACCGTGTCTATCCTACTGTCATTACCGTGTCTGCTATCCTACTGTCATCCTACTACCGTGTCTGCTATCCTACTGTCACTACCGTGTCTGCTATCCTACTGTCACTACCATGTCTGCTATCCTACTGTCACTACCGTGTCTCCTATCCTACTGTCACTACCGTGTCTGCTATCCTACTGTCACTACCGTGTCTGCTATCCTACTGTCATTACCATGTCTGCTATCCTACTGTCATTACCGTGTCTATCCTACTGTCATTACCGTGTCTGCTATCCTACTGTCACTACCGTGTCTGCTATCCTACTGTCACTACGATGTCTGCTATCCTACTGTCACTATTGTGTCTGCTATCCTACTGTCACTGCCGTGTCTGCTATCCTACTGTCACTACCATGTCTGCTATCCTACTGTCACTATCGTGTCTGCTATCCTACTGTCACTACCGTGTCTATCCTACTGTCACTACCGTGTCTATCCTACTGTCATTACCGTGTCTGCTATCCTACTGTCACTACCGTGTCTGCTATCCTACTGTCACTACCGTGTCTGCTATCCTACTGTCACTACCATGTCTGCTATCCTACTGTCACTACCATGTCTGCTATCCTACTGTCACTACCGTGTCTATCCTACTGTCATTACCGTGTCTGCTATCCTACTGTCACTACCGTGTCTATCCTCCTGTCACTACCGTGTCTCTGCTATCCTACTGTCACTACCATGTCTGCTATCCTACTGTCACTACCATGTCTGCTATCCTACTGTCACTGCCTCCTATATTATCTTACTGCCCCTTCCTCGTCTGCAATTTTACTGTCGTTACAATGGCTACTTTGTCTTCTATGCCTCTATGACTACCTTCAATCTGAATGGCTGTGTACCTTGCACTTGTTCCGACACGTACATTCACACTCTTTGAGTATTTATGCAACGTTTGAGAAATTTTGGTTTGAGAAGAAAAAAAAGAATGAAGGCTTTAAACACAACACCGACCCAGCATGGTTAAAAAACCAACGAACAAACAAACTGAAATCGCCGCCACCCCTAGCTATCTAGCGCTATATCCCCGACTAATCTTGGTAGTACAGTGTGTCTCTGTTTTAATGCACACGTCTCATACCAACGAGTTTTTCTGGAATATGCACGCATGTCGACTCCGAAGAGCAAGTTCCCTCTAACCAGGCTGCTTTATGCGAGGATCGACCCCAGGACCCCTGGTTCATAAGAACAATGGTTCATCTACTGGAGCAGCTAGGCCAAAAGGAAGGAGTCGGGAAAGGTGCAAGGAATGTGAACACTTACGAAGAGAGAAAGGCAGAAAGAGAGAAAGGAAAATATTGAGAAGCACGAAGAGGGAAAAGAAAGAAAGGAGGGGGGAAAAACGCGATGGAGAAAAAAAAAGAGTGAAAGATAGAAAGGAGGAAAAAATTCAAAGCAAAAAGCAAACATAAGGAAAAGAAAGAAGGTAAGCGTGAAGAAAGAATGAAAGGAAAACAAATGAAGCGGAGGGGA
>JADBJO010009771.1:64409-66909 GCA_016801955.1 Conus betulinus
ACAGGCAGGCAGGCAGACGGACGGACAGACAGAGACAGAATGAGACAGTCAGACACATACAGAGACAGACAGACAGACAGACAGGCCGGCAGACAGACGGACAGACAGAGACAGAATGACAGAGACAGCCAGACAGACACATAAATACATACATACAGACAGACAGACAGGCAGAGAGAATAGGGAAGGGCAGATAGTGGGGGGGGGGGGGGGGGGGGGGGAGATAAAAGAGCGGGAGTGAAGGCCGGAGGGAGAGGGGGGCGAGAAGGATGGGGTAGAAGGAGGGGGTGAGGTAGGAGGAGGAAAGGTGTAGGGGTGCGTGGGTGGGCGTTCATCTTGCGAAGAGTGACAGTCCTGAAAGTAAACAACCAGCCTGTGCCTTTGACCCATCTGGCCTGGCTCTGCTGCCTCTCGCTGCTTTGCTTACGAAAACAAAGAAAAAAAAAATAAATGGAGAGAAGTTGGAGGAGGGAGGGGGAAAAGAAGAAAGAACAAAAGAAAAAAATAAGGACAAGAGAAGCGACCCCTGGAGGGCTTCTTAATCTGTCATCATGTTTGTTGAACGGGTCTGAATTGAGAAGGAATTGGACATTTTGGCGAGGGTCGTTGCTCTTTTCTTTTTCTTTTTTTCTTTTTTTTTCCAAACCTGCTTTACTTCACTTTTTTTTTTTGCTCGTTTGCTCTGCTCTTAGCCTTTGGTAGTCCCATTAAAAATGTTTCACTTGGTTTGGCTGAGTACTATAGATATTTTTTCCCCATGCACTGAGTATTGTGACATTTTGTTAAAAATCATTCAATCCATTTGTGGTCTTTTTTTTCTGTTTGCTTTTTATTGTGAAGATACCGTTCTGCACTGTTAATGTTAGGAGATTAAACATGGTTACAGACATGGGCACAGAAAGGCCCTTCCGGGCTCTTTTTGTACATGTGAACGTTTCTGGTCTCCATTCCCATCCACCCCCGCCTCCCCCCTCTTCCCTGTGACAAGTCACTTGACAACTCCATCCGATCGGACCCAAACACCTCCTGTACAAACTGTACAAACACACACGCCGCGCCCTCCCCTCTCTTCTCCCCTCTTTCTTTCTCTCTCCTTTTGTCTTACAAAGGGCAGTACAGATTTCAAATCTGTGCCAACTCTCAGTCTCTCTCCCCTCTCAAATTTTTTCCCCTCCCCCCCCCCCCCCCCCCCCCCCCCCCCCCCCCCTCTTCTCTCCCTGGTGTGGTGACAATGACAGCAAAAACAAGTACGTCACTTTGGAAACACGTGGCTGCTTCACCCTATCTCCTATCCCTTCCCTTATCGGAACGCGTGTTCTCTCCCGGCTTGATCAGAGAGAAGCCGACACCTCCCTCCTTCTCTACAACCGCCATCCTATCCCCCTTACATGCTCACAGACACAGACAGAGACGCGCGCGCGCGCACACACACACACACACATTATTCACCACCTGCACGTCGACGGTCGTGCATGCGGCTCGCAAATGACGCACTAATGTAAACAGTGCTTTGTCAATTGGCATGTGCTGATATAGACGCTGTAAAACAATCCCAACTGTAAAGGCACAAGTGCATTTCATGTGAATGTTTGAAAATGTTCTACCCCCTGTGAGTGGTGGGGGAAGACCAAACCTCCCACCCCCTCTTTTTTGTTTGTCTTTAGTGACACAATGTCAACCAGAACTGGAACTGGAATAGATAGTTTGGCCTATAAACTGACCAGCTGTAGATACAATAATAGCCACAAAGACAACAGGGGTAAACCAGAGAGAGTGCATGGTTATCTCACCCTATTCTAAAATGTATCCAGGGTTCACTGATCTCCCAGAACTGTAAGTTGAAACTATGTTTCTAAATTCTAAGACTATGTATTGATTGTATGTATGCTATGTGTTTTAACAGTATATCTTTTTGCCAGTACTTGGTGACATCTATCAAGATGATGAATAAGTATTCTGTTGTAATAGTTTGTTTGCCTCAACTTGGTAAAAGCTATTACCATCCTTGACTAAGTTTCTTTGTTAACAATCTGACCACCATTCTTTGTTTACAATCTGACTTTTACCAGCACGCAATTCTAGCTGTTAAGATGATAACTGAATGATAAATTCTGATATAAAAAAAGCAGTAGGCTTGTGCTAGGTAAAAATGTTAAGCTGAAGTTGATTCATGAATACTGGTGATTGTTGGGATGCTTTTAAGTCTTCACCACATGTGTATTTGGGCTGAGTGTATTCCAAGTTACTGCAATTCAATTCATAAGAAAAACTGAAAAGTTATTTGACTAAAATTGTTTAGCATTGTATTACTGTTACCTACCCTTTGTTAAATTCCACTCAAAATCTGAACAAAAGTGGAGACTTACAATTATGGCAGATATATTTATGCTAGCATAATCCTTTGTTGGCTGAGATATCACACATTTTCTGAAAGCCAAAGGGCAAGTGTGTGAACTCGACAAGCCAGACTCTCAGCCACTTAACTGCAGACCTGGTTCTG
>JADBJO010009771.1:76909-80011 GCA_016801955.1 Conus betulinus
ATGGGGATAAAAGAGGGGAAAAAGAAAATGGGGATAAAGGGAGGGAAATAAAGAAAATGGGGATAAAGGGGGGGGGGGGGGCAAAAGAAAATGGGGAAAAGGGAGGGAGATAAAGAAAATGGGGATAAAGGGAGGGAAATAAAGAAAATGGGGATAAAGGAGAGAAAAAAAGAAAATGGGGATAAAGGGAGGGAAAGAAAGTAAAAGTTATGGAGGAAAAGAAGAAAGAAGGTAGGCGGAAAAGAAAAAGAAAGAACACGTGAGAAGGTAGGAATGGAGGAACAGTAGGGGGGGGAAAGAAAAAGGTAGGTGAGAGAATGAAAGGTAGGGGAAAGAAGGAAAAGGTACGGAAAGAAGGAAAAGGTAAGGGGAAAAGAGAAAAGGTAGGGGAAAGAGAAGGAAAAGGTTGGGAGTCGAAGAATGAAAAAGGTATTGAGAAGAAGGAAAAGGTAGGGGAAAAAAGGAGGGGTAGGGACAAAGAAGGAAAAGGCCGGGGGAAGAAGGAAAAGGTAGGGGGAAGAAGGAAAAGGCTGGTCGGGGAAGAAGGAAAAGGTAGGGAAGAAGGAAAAAGGCCGGGGTAGAAGGAAAAGGTAGGGGAAAAGAAGGAAAAGGTAGGGGAAAGAAGGAAAGGTAGAGGAAAGAAGGAAAAGGTAGAGGAAAGGAGGAAAAGGCCTGGGAAGAAGGAAAAGGCCTGGGTAGAAGGAAAAGGTAGGGGAAAGAAGGAAGGTAGGGAAAGAAGGAAAAGGTAGGGGAAAGAAGGAAAAGGTAGGGGAAAGAAGGAAAAAGGTAGGGAGGAAAAGGTAGAGGGAAGAAGGAAAAGGTAGGGAAGGAAAAGGTAGAGGGAAGAAAGAAAAGTAGAAGGGAAGAAGGAAAGGTAGAGGGAAGAAGGAAAAGGTAGGGAAGAAGGAAAAGGTAGGGAAGAAGGAAAAGGTAGAGGGAAGAAGGAAAAGGTAGGGAAAAGAAGAAGCGGTAGGTGAAGAAGGAAAAGGTAGAGGGAAGAAGGAAAAAGGCAAGGGAAGAATGAAAAGGTTAGAGTGAAAGAAGGAAACGGTGAGAGAAAGAAGGAAAAGGCAGAGGAAAGAAGGAAAAGGCAGAGGAAAGAAGGAAAAGCAGAGGAGGAAAGAAGGAAAAGGTAGAGGGAATAAGGAAAAGGCAGGGGAAAGAAGGAAAAAGGCAGAGGAAAGAAGGAAAAGGCAGAGTAAAGAAGGAAAAGGTAGAGGTAATAAGGAAAAGGCAGGGAAAGAAGGAAAAGGCAGAGGAAACTGAAGGGAAAATGTAGGGGAAAGAAGGAAAAGGCAGAAGGGAAGAAGGAAAAGGTAGGGAAAGAATGAAAAGGTAGAGGGAAGAAGGATTAAGCAGAGGAAAAGAAGGAAGTCAGATGAAAGAAGGAAAAGGTCGAGGAAAGAAGGAAAAGTCAGGGAAAGAAGGAAAAGGTAGGGAAAGAATGAAAAGGTAGGAAAGAAGGAAAAGGTAAGGGAAAGAAGGAAAAGGTAAGGGAAAGAAGAAAACGTAGAGGATATAAGGAAAAGTAGGGGAAGAAGAACAGGTAGTGGATGAAGGAAAAGGTTGGGAAGAATGAAAGGTATGGTAAGAATGAAAAGGTAGGGAAAGGAAGAAAAAGGAGAGAAAGAAGGAAAAAAAAAAGGTAGGGAAAGACACACACACACACACACCACACCACACACACACACACACACACACCCACACACACACACACACACCGCCTTTACCCTTCCCCCCCCCCCCCCCCCCCCCTCCCGTCCTCTTCACCATGATAACAGAGACAGGGAGACCTAAACAACACCAGGTGAACAGAAATCGTGATAAGCACCATTAGCAGGAACGTGACAAAATCCGGTGAATAGCACTTTATGAAAGAGACCGAGGCGAACACACAGAGACGGTTTACACAACCCGGTCTCTGACTCGGGTTTGTTTCCGGGTCAGCTTCACAACCGTTACGAAAACATACAACATAATGTCGCGGGAGGTCAGAACGGAAATCTCTCTTTTTTTTTTCATTTTCTTAGTTCATACAGCGGTGTTTTTCCCCCCACGGCACCACACAAATGATTTGAAGGCGAGAACGGTGTATCAGTACTGGGTGAAACGTGACCTGTGAGGTTAAAACTTTTCGGAGCTCCGGGGAGGAAACCCTTGTACTTCGGCTCGAGAAGGGGTTGCAGAAGTGCGACTGAGCGAAAAGTGACGGTTCCCGTGGGAAGGGGAGGACAGGTGTGCCCCGCGGCATCAACTGTAGGGTGGGGGAAACACTTCAATGCAGCGGGTTTCCATAGGCTGGCGTTGCACTGTCGGTTGGCGGAGGAGAGGATGGGGGATGCGGGCTGCATGCTAGGCAGCTAGGGACCCACATGGGGTTAGTCCCCTGTACGTGGCCTATTACTTTCGCCGACCCTGCCGAGCAACTTTCGCCGTCTGTGCTTTCGCTGTGAACAGGAGGCTTACTGTGACAGGCCATTTTAAATGCATTTCAACGAGTAGGTGCTCCCCTTTCCTCTCGGCGCGCGCCGCGCGCGCGTGTGTGTGTGTGTGTGTGTGTGTGTGTGTGAACAGAAATAGAGTTTATGTTGTGCGTGCGTGCGTGGTTCGTGCGCGAGCGTGCGTGAATGTGTGTGTGTGTTTGTGGTGTGTTGTGTGTGTTTGTGTTTGTGTTGGTTGTTGTGAGGAGAGACAGACAGCATACAGCAGACAGACAGACAGACGAGACAGACGGACAGCCAGAGACAGAGATTGAGGTTTCTGGGTATTGTGTTGTGAAAAAGAAAGAGAGAGAGGAAAGATAGATACAGACATACATACAGCAGACATACTGACAGACAGAGACAGAGAGGGACAGAGAGGAGAGGTTTGTGTGGATAGTGTGTGTGAAAGAGAGAGAGGGATAAGGTACAACCCACCCCAGAGAGAGAGAGGAGGAGAGAGAGAGATGAGAGAGAGAGAGAAGAGAGAGACAGGGACAAAGACAGACGCCAGGAGGCAGACAGACACACAGAAAGTAGTCTCTCCATCTCTCTCTTCTTCCCCGCCCCCCTCTCTCGCTCTCTCTCTTGGGCTGTGTGTGTGTGTGTGTGGTGGGGGAGG
>JADBJO010009772.1:0-22500 GCA_016801955.1 Conus betulinus
TCTTTAGCAAAGACTATTTGATTGCCATTTTTTTACAGGATATCGATTTCTAAAATTATGGCAAAAGACAGATTCAGATTCTATTCATCGTTCAGGCAATTATGTGATGTCCCAACATATTTATTCACTGTTTAAAAACCCTGCTCTCAGAAAACATTTGTCAAGAGTCAGACTCGGTGTCTCACAGTTGAAACCCCACCTTTATAGATATTCTAAAAGGAAGAAAATACTAGCTGTCCTTTTTGCCCTAATTCTGAAGAATCAGAATTACATTTTATATTGGTTTGTACTTACTATAAAGCTATCCGAGAAATTATATCCCACCCAAATATTGTTCTCACCCAAATGCGTTTAAATTAAGCCTTTTGCTTTCTGATACAAGAATGTGTATGCCTCTTGCCCTGTATCTGTCTAAAGCATTTACTTTCAGAAATCAATCTTTATATGATGTTTAACGATCAATTTTGCAGACTTATGAACATGCTACTTTTCGTCATCCTTCCTCCAACCCCCACCCCACCCCACCCGATCCCTACCCTACCCCTCGACCTGTCTATCCTTCCTCCTCTTTTCGCGGTTAAAGACCGTATCGATTAAACTTTATTCATCTTATGTACGATTTATGATATGATTTCCCTTTGTTACCCCCCTCCTCCCCCCCCCCCCCCCCCCCCCCCCCCCCCCCCCCCCCCCCCTTGACATGGGCAGAAGGCCTAGTTCAATAAAACTTTGTCTTGTCTTGTCTTGTCTTGTCTTGTCTCTCTCTCTCTCTCTCTCTCTCACACACACACACACACACACACACACACACACACACACCACACACACACACCATGCGCGTGAGAACATACAGAGAGACAGACAGACAGACAGACAGACAGACAAATGAGCCGTGATCACGTGGGTGATCCACGTAGCAATGAAAGGGTTTATGAGTGTCCTTAACTTGACCATTTCTAGTGCACTGGTTATGAGAGGGCACGGTATGTGGCGTATCAATTTTTATGTCACTGACTTTGTCTGCCATACAGGTACCGCTACACCTTACAGCATGACCATGGGACCGTGGCATACTCTACTCCTGCTCATTTCCAATGTGTGTGTGTGTGTGTGTGTGTGTGTGTGTGTGTGTGTGTGTGTGTGTGTGTGTGTGTGTTTTCTGTGTGTATGTGTGTGTGTCTGTGTGTGCGTGTGTGGTTCCTTTTGCTTCAGCTAGGAGAATAGCTACATACTAACGTCTTCGATATATATATATATATATATATATATATATATATATATATATATATATATATATATGAAAATAAACACATGGGCACAAACGGAGAGATCATTAAGACTAATGTTACACGTGTGATGCAATAACACTTGAAGGTTTTGCACCACTTTCTGAATACGATGAAAGAAAAAAAAAACCTACCAACTGAAAGTGCCAGAGTAAACGAAAAGTCTCAAATGAGTAACGTGAACAATGATGATGGATAACCGCAGTGACGAAATATCTATAATGTATAAGAATCATGCACATATAAAAAGTATCACTGATTTGCGGGGATATGCATCCAGTTACGTTGAGAGAAAAAAAAATTCACACAATCGGGATTCTCTCTCTCTCTCTCTCTCTCTCTCTCTCTCTCTCTCTCTCACTCACACACACACACACACACACACACACACACACACACACACACACACACACCACACACACACACACACACACACACACGCACGCACGCACGCAGTCCCACTGTCTTCTGGTTTCTGGAAACACAGATCAGCACCGCCCAGTGTGTGGCGCGACGTCGGCATTGATGGAGGAGTACGTCGTCATGATGAACTGCAGCGAGCGTTACTCCGTGCACTTCATGTGTGAACTGCCATCTTCCCCAACACACCCGTCTGGACACACCGGGGCCTCTGCCTCACAGCCTCCGCCCATCGCCCTCCCCGACCTCGGAAACACCACAGAGTTACTCAAGTCCCGCGGCCAGCCTTTGTCCGCCATCCAGTGCCCTGACCAGCACTGGACCTTCACGTTTTTAGCCTGTGACGTCGACAGCCGTTGCTGGGCTAGACACGACGTTGAAGACCCCGTGTGGGATTCGCCTGCCTCTTCCTGGTGTGATGCGCCTGTGACGTCATTTCCGTTCTATTTTCTGTGTGAGGACGGCAATCGGCGCGTGCCGTTTACGTTAGTGTGTGACGCCCGCGTGGACTGTGCTGACGACAGCGATGAGGATTTCTGTACCTTCCGACCCTGTCCCCAAACATTGCTCACATGCAGTGCGGCAACGCTGCTCAGGTGGGGCCAGTCGTTTTGTATGGTCTGTTGGTCTCTGTGTGTGTGTGTGTGTGTGTGTGTGTGTGTGTGTGTGTGTGTGTGTGTGTGTGTGTGTGTGTGAGAGAGAGAGAGAGAGAGAGAGAGAGAGAGAGAGAGAGAGAGAGAGAGAGAGAGAGAGAGAGAGATGTACACAATCTCTGTGATAGGTATTTCACAAGCAGGAAATTATGGAGGGCCGAGTTGAAGGACCGGAATGTCCGACATGTCTTGGTCCATGCAGGAAGATTGTTGTCGACACATGGCCCAAAGAGTGCAAACCTGAATGTGAATAAATCGATGAGTGCGTTTCGTAAGCATACTTACTTACTGGAATCAGAACATTGTGTGATTTGGTGTGTGTGTGTGTGGGGGGGGGGGGGGGGGGGGGGGGGGGAGCTGTCTTGTTTTCTACAGCTGTATTATTTTCAGTTCTTGGATGTTGAAGTATCGGTGAATATCAACATAGCTGTCCAACTATGCACAGTTTGTCATAGGTTCTTTGAAATATTGCTCTCGCCACTTCATGCTGTGGACGCGTAGCACTGCTAGAAAAGGAATGTGTTGACATTATAGCAACTCAGTATTTCAGTTCGTTATTAAAACAACAACAACAACAACAACAACAACAACAACAAAACAACAACAACAACGAATGGCGGGCTACTACGCTTACAAATAAGTATGAAATGTCATTGCAATTTTCACTTTCAGTCAAAGTTTGTACACCCAAAAATGATGTTGTCCACCTGTTCAATCAAATGCTTTATTTTAGGCTTAAGATAGGAGGTTTACATCCAACGCACGTGTTAGCGTCTACCTGGTTGGACTTTGTTGTTTCATAATTATATGGATATAGGGTGATGGGGGTTTGGTATTATCAATCTGAGAAGTCGTTATATAATATTGCCGTAATGATGGTAAAGGTTTGATATCCGTGACACTGCAGTGAAGTTAACTTCCATTAGCAAACGGATCACATATTGCGTTCTTGTGTAATATGTGCAGTGGTGGATCATTTATGAAAATAAATAGGATGAAGATCGTAAACAGAACCTTGCTGTACACCAACCATAATTTCTAATCCACGTGGAAGAATATGTATGATTCAAGTAGATGTGCAGTTTTGGTTCACAACATATGGCAGAAAGAATGTAACTTTTATAAAAAATGTTTGACTTGAACACTTTTTTAAAACAATGTCGTGGTCTACAAGATTGAATCTGGGGAAAAAATGTTTTGTCTTTTCCTGATTAACAGCAGATGATCATGTGACACAGAGTGAAGCTAATGCAGGACGGCAGAATTCGTTATGGAGAAAGTAAAAATCAAATAGTTGAGCAAGCTGTGATACTACAAGTACTTAGTTATTTGTTTATGAACTTTTTTTTTTCCAGATGACTACACTCAACTGATAGCAGATATATCAATCTAGTTTTTTTTTAAGTCCGTGACATCTGCAGATTTCAGAGATGGATCACTATTGCTGAATCACAATAGATAGGGCAATGTTGGCTTGACATACAGTCACGTTGTAAACATGTGTCCGAGAATCTACAACGACAGGTGAAGCACTGATTAGTATGATGCACTTAAACTGTGTGAAATGACGATTTAAATGACGATACCCATTTCTTAAACTTCAAACGGTGCACTGGTAATTTGATCCGTCGCATTCGGTTTTTTTTTTTTTTTTTTTTTTTTTTTTTTTTTTTTTTTTTTTTTTTTTGAAATGAATAACAATTTTTAAGCAGCCAGAGTATCTTATGAGTCCGATTACGTCATCCATCTGTGTTAGTTTTTGTAAACGATGGTTGAAAGTATCAACAGCTCTCATATCTACTCGCTTTAAACTGTACTTTCATAAATAGAGCATTATAATGACCTCGAATAAATTCTGGCCATTATCTGAATTGCTGGGTGTCATAGGCTCGGACAGAAAGACTGAGACCACTACTTGTGCTTCACGGATGCGGGTCTGAAATGGTTATTTTCCTTGACAGCACCGCAGGCGTTTATATCCCAGTTTTGCGTGACATCTGCATATATCATGAAATAAGGCTCGATATAGACATATTATATGTTTTCAAAGGTAACAGAACAAAGAGGTGAATACAAACATTGTTCAGGATTGCTGGTTTGCGGTGATATTAAAAACGAAAAGCAGTCTGAATGTTTAAAGTGTCCTGATGCATGTTCATAAAAAAAAATATGTACAGGGCTCTTCTCAGCTCATAATTATGGTCACATTCTAGTCCTTGACCGTATGATATATTCTCTCATCTTTGATATATATGCATTATTCAATGGCTATGCCACTATAATAACGTGAACATGCATTATTCTACCTGCAGTGTTTTTCTTTCATTGAATGGTGCAACTCTGAAGAAAACTGTCTCAATGCTGCAGATGAAGAGAGCTGTGTTGCCAACTGGTTGTCTGTGCCTCACCTTAGATATCTGACTTTCACCGGAGAAAAACTGCAGTACACGCCTCTGCAGCCGCCTGCAGTGGTGGCTGTTCAAGAACGAGATGCATGGCACCCTTTTCTCTCTCTCCCCTCCCCTCCTCCACTGCAGACGGCTTCAAGCATGATGCCACAGTGTGTCCACAGACCCATTTCCAATGCCCTGGTAACGGTTTACTGCCTGCCTGTCTTTGTCCTCTGCAATGGCGTGCACGACTGCCCAGGCCATGAGGATGAAACGGGCTGTGAGCTCTTCAAATGTCCTGGCTTCTATCGGTGTAGAGGTTCTCGTATGTGTCTGCACCCTGACCATCTGTGTGACCAGTTCCTACACTGCGAGCAGCAGGACGATGAACGATTCTGTCATCACCGGTGTCCCTCAAACTGCTCATGCCAGGGTTTGTCTTTACAATGCAGGATGGAAGTCAGCATTGAGAACTCTCCTGATGTGCGTTACCTGAACGCCAGTGACAGTGGACTGAAGCCTGAAGCGTTGTGGAACAACACCATGTTTGGTGTTTCTGGCTCTGCAACGCTGCGACATCAGCACTCTTCACCTCCCTCGGTTGTCGAACTTGATCATTTTAGACGTAAGTCACAACCACATCCAAAAGGTGACCATGGACCAGATGACACCGACGAAGAATTTGAAAATATTGCTGCTGACAGGTAACCCACTGACTGAAATCTTTGTGGATGACAGTACATCGATGACACACAACACCTCTGCCCTGTACGTCCCACGCCTGTCTACACAACACCTGCCCCAGCAGTCTGCTGAGATGCTGAGCGTGTTCCCCTCACTGATCATCCTCAACCTGTCACACAGTGGGTTGAAGCGGGTCACTGGCAGACTGCCCACACCACAGCTACAGACACTGGACGTGACGGGCTGTGACCTGCACCACCTCCCCCGTCACTGGCTTACCTCCCTTGCCAAGCTGCATTCTGTGCACACAGACCCGCTCCACTCTTTGCTGCCCGCAGAACTTGCCTGCAGGTTTCAACCTCAGGCACGGCCACTCCCCCGTCTCTCTCTTCTCATCCTGCCACAGACTGTTGGGATCGACTGCGCTGCGTGCGGCGACTGCTCTCTTGGCCATTTTAGCCACCATCTGCAATGTCGCCATTCTTATTTTTTTCACCTCTACAAGCAGAAAATGACGAAAAGACGAAACGTTATTTTCGAATGCCACATGTTAGTGTCCAATTTCGTGATGGGTGTGTATCTGTCAGGTGTGTGTTCAGCTGACCAGTTGTTCCATGGTCAGTACCTGTGGGCAGACAGGTGGTGGAGGAACAGTTCCTGGTGTTCTCTGTGCAGCTTCCTCTACCTGTGTTCTGCCCAGGTGTCCACCTTGATCATGGTGTGTCTGACAGTCTGTCACTGCGTTCACCTGGCTTTGCCACAGAGACAGACATGGAGCAAAACACAGGTGGTGGCGTCTAACGTGTTGAGTTGGGTGGCAGGTTTCGTGATGTCCATCACACCCTGTTTCTTCTCATGGACAGTACACCATCAAACCAGTCTCTGTGTTCCTCTCCCGTTGGTTCACCATCCAGACACAAATCACCAGGCATCCCACGTCCTGATCGTAATCAACACGATCCTGGTGGCGATGAAAATGACAGGCCAGGTGTACGTCTACGTCATCGTTCGCGCCAACCCCGTGGTGTTTGTGGTCGACCTTAACGCTGAACACAGATTACCCACTCAGTTGCATAGGACACTTTATTAATATTGGACTTCTTCTTCTTCTTCTTCTTCTTCTTCTTCTTCTCATCATCATCATCTTCATCATCATCATCATCATCAACATCATCATCATCATTATTATATTGTTATTACTATTACCATTATTATCATTATCATGGTCAGAATTATTAATATCATCATCATCATCATCATCATCTCATCATTATTATTATTATTATTATTTTTTTTTTTATTATTATTATTATTATTATTATTATTATTAGCAGCAGCAGCAGCACCAGCAGCACCAGCAGCAGTAGCAGCAGCAGAAACAGCAGCAGCAATGTCATCATCTTCATCGTCATCATTATCATCATCATCATCATCAGATTCAGATTCAAGTGATATCATTATGTGTCACATGTGACTGCAACCCACTGCACTGCTTGAAACATAAACAAATTCAAACCTGCCTTCTGAGTAACACTTTCCAGCCAAAAACTTCAAGGTCATTGACCTCCTGTCTTGAAAGCCAACTAGTAGATACATCGGCAACTAAACAACTTGACCTTGAAAAGTTCAAAACTTATGAGAGAAAAAAAAAAAAAAAGAAAATCGAGAGTGAAACTCATCCTGGGCGATAGAAGTACAAGAAATACAAATCATGTAAATGGAACTTTCTACCTGAAATATGTAAAGGTAGCGTTCTCCAGTCTCTCATAGTGAGGATACACCTCTGCAATACCAACGAGAAACTGAGGGAACAACACATAGATTGTGAGACAAAATATCAACATGTATAGAGATTCTCAGCTTTTTCAATGCTCTCTCTCTCTCTCTCTCTCTCTCTCTCTCCCTCTCTCTCTCTCTCTCTCTCTCTCTCTCTCTCTCTCTGATGAGATCAAGAGGATTGTCTGTCGCAGGATTCGAATAAAAGGAAGTAAATAGGAAGAAGGAAAGCAAGAACGAAGGAAAGAAAGAAAAGAAAAAAGGAAGGAAAGAAAGAAAGAAGGAAAGAAAGGGGGGGGAAAATCCAGTTTGGAATTGATGAGGTTTGTCGAAAGCACTATGGTTAAATTCTGACAATCTTGTACACTTAGAAAGGTCTGTCGACTTCTGTGCCTGAGATGAAAAGCATCAGGGATATCAATTTTATGCCAGAAGTCTCCATCACGAAACAGAACAAGTTTAATTGTACAATCCGTCAGATTGATTTGCAGAAGGACCCCAAAAGTCACGTAGACATTCTGTACTGTACCAGGGTGTTCATGGGTTTGGAAAGCATTCCAACTTTGGTGTAAACACTCTGTACTTTGCCATGGTGTTCATGGGTTTTGGATAGCATTCCAATTTTAGTGTAAACACTCTGTACTTTGCCATGGTGTTCATGGGTTTGGAAAGCATTCCAATTTTAGTGTAAACACTCTGTACTTTGCCAGGGTGTTCATGGGTTTGGAAAACATTCCAATTTTAGTGTAAACACTCTGTACTTCGCCAGGGTGTTCATGGGTATGGACAGCATTCCGGTTTTTTTTATTTTTAAGGGATAGATGTGATCCGACAGCCTTGTTTTCGTATCAGGCGTCCAATCTCGTGTTTGTAGTGGGATAGGAAGAAGAGGAAAAGCCGTGAACTTACTTCATTTGTGCTTTCGTTCATGGGGCAGAGATGGTGCTGTTTGTTCATCAACACTGTAGGTCTTTACGGGCTCAGGCTATTTACCTTTACGTGAAACATTTCGTCGTGAAGTGGTCAGACAATGCAGATGGGGGCCTTTTTCTGATTGTTTTAGACACGTCTGCTATGGTCTCCTAGGCTTTGGGAGACAACAGAACACTCATAGATGGGAGAGATTGTTTGTTTCTCTGCTGCACTCTCCTGAGGTTTGGCAGCGGACAGAAGGGAAGTGACGTCATCCATGATCTGGTGACAAAGCAGACGATAGCGGAAGCTGTTTGTAATGTCGGCGAGAGAGAAGACCGAGTAAGGATTGGTTCGGCCTTGGGTTCCCTTGCTTTTGACAAGTAAAACTTTTTTTTTTTCTTGTAGAGCTTGCGTTTTGTCAGGTCAGGATTGGTTCTCATGTTAAAATCACAACCATGTCCTGTATTCTTTTTTGTAGATCAAGTGAACACAGCGGATCTCACCACTGTCAAAAGAGGAGTCACGCTCTGTCCACATGACCACACGCACAAAAAAAGGTATTTTACCCGTCCAGCAGAATGAACTTTTGAGTGAAGATGGAGTCATTAATAGGAAGTGGCAATTCGAGCCGAGATTGCAGTGACTTAAAGCAAAGAAAAACCAAGGGGGGGGGGAATTATGTTTTTTTCAGCACCGTACGTCTGGCATGAGATCAACTCTTTCAGATTAAGTGCAATAGCAGTGCACTGCACGATACCTCAGACATCGTCCGTAAGGGCGTGAGCGACAGGTATATTTCAGTTCAGAGAGAGGGTAGCCTCTATAAACGCTGGGTTATGGGGTACCCATGCGACACATCTCAGAGGAGGGTGTGGATATGAAATGCACCCACTCTTTGATGCATCGTTTGGGTCATTGCCCTTCTTTCTGTAGTTTGGAACATGGAACATGCAGCCATCCACCTTTGGCTAAACAAATGTTAAAAATCAAAACAAGGGATATTCAGTTCTGTTTAATCAGAATGATTCGTGACAAGCTAAATGTACGTATGTGTAGTGCATGTGAAACGCTTTGTTAATATAAAGATGTAAATAACACAAACATTGGCATGGGGTGTACACCAGTCTTCTTTTAGAATAGAGGGTGGTATCTGGTTGTATATTGTCTTTCATGAAGTGGTCCAACATTCAACGATGTATTACACAATGTGTGTAATACCCTCATCTATGCTACTATATGTCTGGTTTCATCTCAATAGTCTGGAGGTAACAAACCGTTTTTTCAAGCGTTACACTCCAAAATGTTCCTGATAGTAAGCCCCTTTTCACCATACAGAACTATATCGGTGTTGAGCAACCGAGCCGAGCCGAGCCGAGCATCCACACCATCCTGATGCTGTCTCAGCTTCGATGGACAGGTCATGTAGCTCGCATGCCAGACCACTGGTTACCCAACAGACCCCGCTATGGTGGCCTGCAACAAGGAATGCTTCAAAGATACTCTCAAACATCCTTGACTTACTTGACTTATGCCTCTTGATTCCCTGAGGAACATATGGCCGCGACGACAGTCCTCCAACGCACGCGATTTTGACAGGTCCTCTTTAGCTGGGCCCACGTCATTCCGGTGGCCTTCACCTCGGCATCGACACTCCTGTGCCAAGTCCGTTTTGGTCGACCCACTTTTCGTTTTCCTTGTGGATTCCAATCCAGAGCCTGTCTGGTTACGTTGGATACAGGCTTCCGTAGCGTGTGGCCGATCCATCCCCATTTCCGTTTCTTTATCTCAGTTTCTATTGGGACTTGTCTTGTCGTGTCCCACAGTTGATCATCGGAGATAACTTCTGGCCACCTGATGTTGAGGATGTTTCTGAGACACCTATTGATGAACGTCTGTAGCTTGTTGGTGTTGGTCTTGGTTACCCGCCATGTTTCTGAACCATATAGAAGAACAGACTTCACGTTTGTGTTGAAAATATCAAAATATCCTTAAAAGCGTTTAACATTATCCCTGACACATGGGAACAGCGTGCCATAGATCAAGCTAGTCGGCATTACGCTTCCTACAAAGTGTCAATTCATGTGAAGAAAGGAGGACAGCCACAGCGCAACAAAAAAGACAGGCAAGGAAAGTCCGCCCCATCAATCAAGAGCAGGTCTTCCACATTCCCTGTCCAAGATGTCACCACACATTCAGTGCATTCATCAGCTTCATCAGCAGCCACCTGCGTTTCCACACAATCACCCCCCCCCCCCCCCCCTTCCCCCTCAACCCCAAGATAACTGAAGAGGTTCTCGTCGACTCAACGGACGAACAAGGACGAGGCATCCTCGTTGCTTGTGCCTCCTCACTACTCATGAAGTGCGTCTCTGTCAACGACCTTCGTGTTACCAGCGTCTAAAAAGTCGTAGGTCGTGCAATAGGTCATGTTGTTTCTTTTTCCAGATAATCCACTATGATACATCAGGTTGTCTTCTATATTCTCACCCCCTTCCCCCCATCCGGCAGTCAAACATCTCCCCATCCTGTACCTGACTGTGACACCAATCAGTGGCATGCACTGTTTTTATTTTTATTTGTTTGTCCTTTTTTTGTGTTTATTTGTTTTTGTTTTGTCGTCATTGTAGTCAACAGGTCCTTCATGAGTGGTTTCTCTGTCGCATTCTTATTGATTATTGTTGTGAGATAAAAAAAAAATACTCGACAGCAAATTTATTGCCCTGTCTGTGGGAGGCCATTGTGTATTCATGTGAATACCGTTTTGGATATACAGATACATCATCTGAAAGAGTCTGTCACCTTGACCTTCTCTGAAAGTAAACTGCGACGCTCAGAAATCAGATTTCAATCGTGGGCTTTTGCAGCCATTGTTTGTTGTCGCAATGACTGCGATTGTGTCCCAAAAATCATTGTATGAATGTTGGAGTGAAGGCTGATTGGTAGACCAGCACAGTCGAAGTATTCTGCTATTTCGCTACCATCACATCAGGCACAGATTAGTCTCTCTTATCAATGGTGAGAGCATTCTGTGGTGTCACTTCGTTCTGTTATGAGATGGAATGCGCTACAGGAGAGAGGTGTCTCGGTGTCTTTAAGAAACATATCTGCACCTTGCTATTCTTAGCGAAACGCTTGTCAGTGTTGGCGGGCACGATCAGTCTCGATCACATTTTTATTGCGCACACACACCAGTTCATAGACAGTGTGTGGTTTACGCTCAAGGGGGGAAAACCAAACACATATCACCTCTGAACGATGGGCAGTATACTTGATCAAGTCCCAACTGCCGATTACTATCCAGCACGCACAGAAAACGTGGCATGTGTATTCTCGATCCCATCGTCAATACTTAGTTTGTCACCAGAATGTGTTTATAACACGCGTGGCCAGCATTAAATTGGGGTTCAGTTAGCTGTCATGAATTACCAGATTTCTAACGCTAAGGACAAAGCTTTGCTAGGGATTCGGTGCTCTTCCATGGATGTGCTGAACGGATTGAGACTCGTGCAAAAAAACGAGAAAATAGAACCTGGAATGAGGAGAGATAAAGACAATGACAGCCCCCAATCTTTCCGTAAATACATCATAATTATTTTCAACTATATAACCATGCATTAACAACAGTCATTAATACCATTTACGCGTATAGACAGTCTGGTTCAGCAAGTTTCAAACAAGACATTTCGGTGCACATGCGCGCGCGCGCGCGCGTGCACACACACACACACACACACACACACACACACACACACATGTGCGCGCGCGCACGCACACGCACACACGCACACAAATACCCTTGCGCGCGCTGTCACGCACACATATACACGCACACACACGCAGAGAGAGAGAGAGAGAGAGAGAGAGAGAGAGAGAGAGAGAGAGAATGTTTCAAACCCGGAGAAGAGGTTTACAGCAGGTATTCAGCGAGGAAGGGACCGCAAGCACCTTTCTTTCTTTCATCCGTGAACTTCTTTACTTTTACATGAGTGGAGCCGCATCTAGGTCAGGACCGATAACCGATAATGCCCTTCTGCTGTCAGAAACACTGTAGCTACTGCCCAGGACATCAACCTGCACCTCCTGGATGTTGGGGGTCTCAAGGCGCTGCGTGTTTTGATGGACGTCTTAGCCACACAGCTGTTGGACTGCTGCTCTATGCTGGAAAAATGGAACTTTATGAAATGCTCTTTTTGCCCCTTCTCCGCCAGATTCAGCGGAATTCTTTCCTTCCACACGCTCTGTCGTTGACTTTGGGGGTTCTTGTGTTCTTCGCACATGAAATCGAGAGCTGTTTCATGAACTCGTAGTCTGGTGAGCCTACAGCGCGCTTTGCTCCAAACTGTAAGGCGTAGACTTTGGCTTGAAAGTCAGGATCCCTCAAGTTGCGGACTGGACTAGCATACTTGTAAGTCCTCTATTCTTCACATGTCACAGCAGCTTCAAAAAATGGAGAACTATTTCCAGCCAAAACATGCTTGCCAGAACGCACTGACCATTCTGGGAGCTGTGGAATCTTTACAGGGCTCGGACCCGCTGCAAACTGGACTACAGATGTGCAGCGTATGGCTCGACCAAACCGTCTTACCTGAAAAGTCTCGATCCCATCCACCATTAAGGGCTTCCGCACCATTCCTGCTCATACCCTGTATGCTGAGGCAGGTGAACCATCCCTCTTGAACCGTTGTCTGAAACTACTGTTTAAATCTATCTTCTGAATCCCAAAACCTCGCATATGTCTGTTTTTGACCCAAGTCTCAAAAGAAATTTGATGACCACCCCAGTTCCATCCAACCCTTGGGAATTCGTATTCTTCCCCACTTAAAAAAATGCAGATATAGAGCTTAGAGTCATGTCTGATTTATCCGAGTTCCGGATGACCCACCCTGCTCTCTCTTTACTCCAAGATCCGGTTTTTATTTAGCCTCATACCGTCAAGATTTCACAAGCTCCTTGGCGTACAAGTCCGTTTTCGCCGAACTGTGTTCATAATTTCCTCCTTCAAAAGAATATTCACCGACGGTTCAAAATCTGTGGAGGGGGATGCCTCTGCTATGTCGTGTTCAACAGGTCCTTGTCAGAGATATTCTAAACATATTCACTGTGACAGCTTCATCTACACTGCTGAGCTGACAGCCTTGGTTCTGGCTCTTGAAATGATCTCTAGATCAAAACATAAAGATGTCTTCATTTCGTCAGACGCCCTTTCTGCTTTGGAGGCCATTGCCAGCCATAGCCTCAAGCACCCTCAACTTCTGAAATTATTGGACCTGTACACCTGTCTGAAATCAGATGGATATAACATAGTTTTTGCTTGGTTTCCCACCATGTGGGCATTTGACGCAACGAGGTGGTTGATCAACTTGCCAAGAGTGCCACAAAGAAAGATTTGGGCACACTGATCTGAACCCCAAGGCCCAGATTTGCGTCAAAGGCCTCCGGCAAGAGGAATGGACCTTGCAGATGGATAACAAACTATCTGAAATCCGTCCAAACCTGAAAGAGTTGTCACAATGTTCCCGAGGCGGCTATAAAGAAGAAACAATCTGGTGCCGTTTGCATACAGGCCACTCCTGTAACACCCATTCTTATCTTTTAAAAGGTGAAGACGATCTGTGGTGCATTCCATGTCATGTACCACTCACAGTGAAACATGTCCTTTTAGAGTGTTGGGACCTGCACGATGTGAGACACAAAAAAAAATTACAGCAGAATCCGTGAATATCTTGTTCAGGGATGTCCCATCTGATGTTATATCTGGCTTTGAGGGTGAGATTAACATTTTCATCTGATCTAAGATTTTACAGGAGAAAGATTTAAAGCAAAATTTCTGGTGTGTGATTTTTGAAGGTGCACACACACACACACACACACACACACACACACACACACACACACACACACACACACACTCATGCATACGCATACACGCATACACATGGGCCCGTGCCCACACATCCATACACACACATGTGTACATTCACTGCACACACATACAATGATAAAAAAAAGCACAACCAATGTTAAGTAGGCACTCAAGGTCTGACCAGCACCTTGGGCTGATGTGTAGGTCAGACATCTGCTAAATCGTAGTTACGAAACCCTGTTCTAAATTTCCCTCATCTTAGTGATTAATTCATTTATCCCTCAGCGCAGTGTGGTCTCAAAACTTAGCAGATATGGTGTAGCGTACGCGGACTAGTCCGCCGGCAGTGACACCTCCTTGAAGAAGGTGGAACTGAAACTGACAGTGTATCTTGACAGGGTTCTTTTAGATATGACTTATGAATAGACTTCAACGCAGTGACAGCCCTTACGGGGCCTTTTGCGATCGGCTGGGCTAGTACTAACATTACCTCATCTTACCTCATGTCACTCTGTTGAATATTCTCTGAATGGTTTTTCCTTTCTGAAAGGCATGGTGTGCATCGCTAGTCATTCGTTTCATCCAAGTGGCTCCGCTTCCATGCTCCTCCTGATGTCACAGTGGTCTCAGAGACGAACTCTGACTTTCTGGAGCACAAACCTTCGCTGCTAAATCTGCTGGTGTGGAAGCGTTTGCTCTGACAATGCCATCTACATGCCCAGTCCCCTTAAGACACTGTTGCATCACCACATGCTTCCTCCCTGTTAATGGATTTCTCCACATCCTGTTTTGTACTTGCGTGTGAGAAGTTGAGTTTCTAGTGTTTGGCTTCGAGAAAACCCGTGTTTACTTCCTCGTCTGATTTATTATCGTGGATCTCATTGGCACCATGGCTTCAATCCTAGACTTGATTTTCCGACGTTTAATCTGCTGGCACAGTGCACTGTTGTTCATTTATCAGATTCCCCATTCTGCTCTGACTGCAGTTTAGAAACTGACCCCACGTCCTTGAGTGGCTCAACAAAGGTGGAAGTCAGCGTGGAGGAACCCGAAAGATCAGCGACCAATGCATAATAGCTGATGGAGTGAGTATTACCAAAGAAAAGAAAACTTGTCATGTCAGAGAAAGAAAATAGCTGGATGTGTCAGTCTACAAAGGAGACGCTAAATATACTAGTCACAACAAGTTAAGGGCCATCTCACAACAGCACCACCAAAGACAGAAAAGGCACAGACGAGGCTATTTAAAACATAAAATTGTTAATGTTATCAATAACCAACGATTTTATAGAGGTTGCGATCAAATTCATTCAAAAACATAGGAACTGTACACCCCTCTTTTCAAAGTCAGGAATCAGGTAAGTGCATTTAAACAAAGTCAATATCGGGCGTACCCTCGCTAGCTGCCAGACATTCAAGGCCGCGCCGGCGCATGGAGTGCACAAGATTCCTGAAAGTGCTCAGGGGACTGCTCTGCCATTCCTGTTGCAAAAATTCTGCCAGCTGGTTGACATCCGCAGGAGGAGGGTAATTGTTGGTCACCCTTTGTCCCAGAACGTCCCACATGTGTTCAATGGGTCCAAGTCAGGTGTGAACGAGCAGACCAGTCCCTCCTTGGGATCCCTTGCTGATGCATGAAGTCAGTGACGACTGGTGCACAATGAGGAGGAGTGTTATCAAGGTTGCCCTTGGTCAAGAGCTGGCTGGATGAGAGGCTGAACAATCTCATTGCTGTAGCGAAGTCTGGCATAGAACCCTGGATGACGTACAAAGATGTTCTGCCGTTGACATGGAAGCCACCCCACACCATCACTGGGCCTCCTCCACAGCGGTCAACCTCATGAACAACACAGTCTACAAACCACTCTCCTTGCCTGCGCCAGACCCGTCTTTTGCCATCATTGAAGGCAACAGTGAAGGGGACTCGTTGGTGAACAAGACCTGGACCATTGCTGCCTGGTCCAGTGTTGATGTTGCTGCCATCAGGCCACACGGGCCTGACGATGATCCAGTGTCAGGGGGATTATGATGGCAGCACGTCTTGATTGGAGGCCAAACTTGTGTAGCCAGTGTTGGATGGTGCTGGTGCTGATGTTTTCTGTTGACAGCTGTCCTCAGTTGATGTCTCAGAGTGCTGGCAGCAACGTTCCTGCAGCCTCTGGATTACAGAGTGAGCTCCCTCCCAGTCATCATCCAACTTCTCGTAATGACAGGCTTTCAGCCATGCCAGGGCGCGTCCGCAGTCCAGGGTGCAAAGGTTTGTTCTCAGAGGCATGCTTGTAAGAGGCCAGATTTTCGTGACTTTTATACCATCCCTGGCTGGCTAATGCTGACAAAAGTTAACTTTAACCTGAACGTGCTTGTACGTTTTGCTGTTTTTTGTCCTCTAATCCTGCCGAAATTTGACACAAAAATTCACGAATATCACTGATGTTCACAAGGCTTTCATTCAATGCATAAAGTGAATGCGAGAGAACGTGTGACGCACGTGCTTTCGTAGATGGATAGCTGCACTTGTAACCTGATCTACTGGTCCATTTGTCACAACATTTTTATACACATATCTTTCTTGCAGTGGTCGAAATTGACCTGTAGCCCTTAACTTGTTGTGACTAGTATTCTTTGGAGTCCTTATGGACATACCTCTTCTTTCAGTTTTGGTTGTTGTAACAGATATATATATATATATATATATATATATATATATATATATATATATATATATATATATATATAAGTTTAAAAATGTGATTAAAAAAGAGATTAAAAAAACACCAACAAACTTGTTTCCAGCTCTCTGCTCTCTTCAGGGTGTTCATTTTGGGCACGCTACCGGTGTTATATATATTGTGTGTGTGTAAGCGTGAGTTCTGCATGTATTTCACGCGGCCTGTATCTTTTTACAATTTTGATTTTTTGGGGGGTGCGTTCAGGGAGGGTGTGTTAAGGAATGGTGTGTTGACAGAATTTCCATTTGTGCCTGCAATTGTTTATGATCTCAACTTTTGAATTCAGAGTTGCTAGATGAGGTTTGCATAATATCAGCCACTTTTCTGTAGAACATAGGTTGCATTTTTTTAGAGATATTGTTGTATGGTGCTGCTCTTTTTTTTTATAATTTTCCATGATATATTATAGTCTATTTTTTTATCTTTAAGTTTCCAAATGTGTTTGCTTAGTTCTGTTTGGTTTTTATATTTTCATTTTTGAAGGACTGTTTATGGTTTGCATATCTAGTTTTGAAATGGTTTGCAGTAATCCCTATGTATGTTTCTTTGTCACTATCAGTTGTTACTGTGGCTTGGTATACAATATTTGTAAAGGCATTTATTATTCAGGGGGCATTGATCTTTTTTTGTGCAGTTACAAGATGTCCTTTTGTTACCCTTTTTGGCTGTGTTGCCTTTAGTTTTGTTAGATGAGTCAGTTATGTTTTTGAGGTTGGGCATACATGAATATGATAGCTTGATGGTGTTTTTATTGAATATTTTAGATAGTACATGTTCTTTTGGAAATGATGTTATAAGAATTTTAAAGAATTCTTTTCCTACATTAGTCTTTATTCTTCCATCATATGGGGGATATATACATATGATCTTCCTTTTCCTGTTTTTCTTATTACTGTTCATGTTATTATCTGGGTTGTATTGTAGTTTGTAGTTGTAGCCACTTTTTTTCAGTGCCTCTTGTATTCAACTGCTGCACTGTTGAATACTTTCTCGTTGCATGACAGGTTAGATAGTCTTTTGTTTATGCCATTGGGTATGGTTTTTAGGATAGAAGGTGGATGGTTACTTTTGATGTCTACGTAGATGGGTGTATCATTAGGTTTTTTATATGGTTTGTATACATGGTCATTAAGGTCTAATGTTATGTCTAGGTAGTTTACTACCTTCTTGTTGGCTTCTACTGTGATTTTTAAGTTGTGGCTTTGGAAGATTTTGCAAAGTTCTTTTTTCTTATTTTCAATGGTTTTTGGTTTATTGTTTAGCGCGGCGAGGCCATCGTCTCTGTACAAGCCAACCTGTTTACCAAGTGTTTTCTGTATATTGGATAACATGAATAGTCCAACTAGTTCACATGTTTCGGCACCATCATATGAACCCATTGTGACATCAAATGTGGAATTATTGCTGTTTTTTTTTTGTCCAAGTATCATTACTGCTGTGGAGTAGAGTTTTTTTAGTGTGTGTGGATGATTTCCATCTCAGCCTCTGTTATGTTTGTATATTTGTTAGCAAATTTTAAAGCTTTGGTAAGCAATTCCTCATCTATGGATGGATAAAAATCCACTATATCAAAAGTGATGAACACTGTGATGAACATAGTGGCTGATATTATGCAAACCTCATCTAGCAACTCTGAATTCAAAAGTTGAGATCATAAACAATTGCAGGCACAAATGGAAATTCTTGTCAACACACCATTCCTTAACACACCCTCCCTGAACGCACCCCCCAAAAAAATCAAAATTGTAAAAAGATACAGGCCGCGTGAAATACATGCAGAACTCACGCTTACACACACACAATATATATATAACACCGGTAGCGTGCCCAAAATGAACACCCTGAAGAGAGCAGAGAGCTGGAAACAAGTTTGTTGGTGTTTTTTTAATCTCTTTTTTAATCACATTTTTAAACTTATGTCGCTCCCTTCCCGGTTGAGCGTTTTTGGAGTTCTTGCTGGCTCTCTAGTTTTATTTGTGATATATATATATATATATATATATATATATATATATATATATATATATATATATATATATATATATATATATATATATATATATATATATGTGTGTGTGTGTGTGTGTGTGTGTGTGTGTGTGTGTTACATTTGTTACACTCTTTCTGAAGCAGACTAGTTGCTATCTAGTAGCCAGAAATGATAGCAAAGGTTCTGCCTGAAAGTGATTACCATACAAGCGACAATGCAGACTTTAGCCAGCTACACTAAGGACAAATTGGCTGCCACAGAGATTTACGTGAGTGGATGGTTAGCGAACGTTCGGTTGTCATCGCGTTTGATGTGGACACTCACCGCTCACAACTCAAAGCTCGATAATCGTATGAACGTCGGTGGTCTAAAGAGCAGGATGCCGTGTGACCATAACCCCTAAACCACCAAAGATCAGCATGATTGACGTCTGTACCCCGTTATGCGACGCCATCGTGTTAAAACCATCATCATCATCATCAACATCATTACCATCATCTTCTTCTTCTTCTCCTCTTCTTCTCTCTCTCTCCTCCTCCTCCTCCTCCTCCTCCTCCTTCTTCTTCTTCTTCTTCTTCTTCTTCTTCTTCTTCAACACCATCACCACCATTATCATCACAACAATCATCATCCTCGTTGCCAATCAGATGTGTCACTTTACGATCATCATTGACGTCACAGCTCAATCATGTGTTAATACTGTTATCACCGCCGTCACTGTCCAGTCATGTGACGTCATTACATTGGCTGACATCACTGCTCGGTCGTATGATCTCATGCTTATGACCATCATCCTTTTTTAGTCATGTGACGCCGCCGTGATCATTGACTTCACTGCCCAGACGTGTGACCCCATGATCATGACTGTCATCACATCTGAGTCTTGTAAGAGCAACGCCACTGTCCGGTCTGAAGTATGAAGAACCTCTTGGTGGAGCTTGACAACAGAGGGTCTTCAAAGAAGAACAACCCCCCCCCCCCCCCCCCCAAGTCTTTCCTAAGAGGGTCAGGCCAAGGTCGTCATAAATCCAGATGTCCTTCTATGGCCAAATCCCACCCCCCCCCCCCGAACGCCCCCATCCCCCCCCCCTCCTGCTCCCGCTCCATCCTCCTCCTCTGTTTTCCTGCTGCTGCCAGAATTTGAACCTGCAGGAGTAACTAGTATGCAATCTGCAGCACTGCTTGCCTTGCTTATTATGGTTTCTGGAGGTAGATGTAATGGATTTGTTGTTTGTTGTTGTTGTTGTTGTTGTTGATGTGGTTGTTGTAGTTGCTGCTGCTTCTGTTGTTGTTGCTGCTGCTACTGCTGCTCTGTTGGTCTTGCTGTAAATTCCAGACGGATGTGGCTAGGTTTGTTGTTGCTTTGTATATTTGTCGTTGTTTGCCACAGATCTATGACGTGTGTCTGTGATTCTGATCCTAGGTCCATAAAGAAGCGGAACCATTTTTGACAGTTCGTCGATTGTGGATTCCTTGGCAAGCTGTTTGCAGCACGACAGCTCAAGGAAAAATGCCAAGAGCAGCAGAGCGATCTGTTTGTGACCTTTGTCGATCTGACCAAGGCCTTTGATACGGTCAGCAGAGATGGCTTGTGGAAGATCATGGAGAAATTTGGCTGTCCCAGCAACTTCACTACGATCGTCCGACAGTTCCAGGACGGCATGATGGTGAAATTACTGGATGATGGGGACCAGTCAGAAGCCTTTCCAGTGACCAACGGCGTAAAGCAAGGCTGCGTTCTAGCCCCTACACTCTTCAGCAAGGTCTTCTCCGCCATGCTGACTGATGCCTTTAGTGACTGCCAGGGTGGTATAAACGCCAGATACAGAACTGACGGTGGACTGTTCAACCTCAGGCGATTGCAGGCTGTTACAAAGGTAAAAGAGACCGTCATCAGGGACTTCTAGTTTGCTGATGACTGCGCCCTCAATGCCAGCACAGAGCAGATGATGCAGCACGAAATGGACTGCCTCTCACGAGCCTGCGACAACTTCGGTCTCACCATCAGCACCAAAAAGACCGAAATGATACATCAGCCTCCGCCACGTAAACCCTGCCAGGAACCACACATCACGGTAAAGGGACAGAACTTACAGGCAGTTGACAACTTCACCTATCTGGAGCGCACACTCTCACGTGCTGTGAACATTGATGCAGAGGTCAGGAACAGGATTGCCAAAACCAGCTCTGTGTTTGGGAGACTCCGTAAAAATGTCTGGGAGTGAAGAGGACTAGGCCTTACCACCAAGCTGAAGGTCTACCATGCAGTGGTACGAACCACTCTCCTCTATGCCAGAGAGACCTGGACTGTCTGCAGCAGACACGCCAAACAGCTTAACCTCAGCTGTCTCCGCAGACTCCTACACATCAAGTGGCAGGACAAAGTCCAGACACTGAGGTCTTGGAAAGGGCCAGCATCCCCAGCATCTACACTCTTCTTCAGAAATCCCGAGCCAGATGGGATGACCACATCGTCAGAATGCCAGACAGTCGACTGCCGAAACAACTGCTGTACGGAGAACTGAGTCAGGGCAAGCTCAAAGTTTTGGGGCCAGAAGAAACGTTTCAAGGACTGCCTCAAAGTATCCCTCAATGGCCTGAACATCAGCCTCAACACCTGGGAGTCGCTTGCCATGGACCGCCCAGCCTGGCGAAGCAGCATCACAAAGGGTGCATATACATCAGAGAAGAGACGCACAGCAGTAGCTGAGAGAAAGCGAGCCGCGCGCAAGGCCAGGGCTACCTCCACCTCCACTGTAGCACCCATCCACATGTGTCCCACATGTTGGCGTTCCTTTCGGGCCCAGATCGGACTCACCAGCCACCTGCGGACCCACACTCTGCGATCTTCCATCTGAGATTGAAGTCATGGTCATCTTCGAAATCGGACGACCATCATTATTATCAACCAGTAGCTTTGTTGTCAAGCGAGACCAACATCATTGTCATCGTGGTTTTTAGGGAGCAAAGGATGTGCAATAGTGCAGACGCCAATGGTCTGAGATAACAAGATAAGGTGTTTTTTTAAAAAAAAGAAAAAAAAATGGCCATGATGTTAAAAGAAGTCAGACACACCATTTCCAGGGTAACAGTCAGGGAGGTCAGTTTAGCGGTGTGGACACAACAACCAGGAAGAATGGACTGACATCATGGTCGGTTCGTAGAAGAAGGACAGCAGCAGGTAGCCAGAGCAGTACCTTTGTCCGATGTGGTGCCATCTGCGCCCTCCCCTTTATCTGCCTTTGTCCGATGTGGTGCCACCTGCGCCCTCACCTTTATCTGCCTTTGTCCGATGTGATGCCACCTGCGCCCTCACCTTTATCTGCCTTTGTCCGATGTGTGTGCCACCTGTGCCCTCACCTTTATCTGTCTTTGTCCGATGTGGTGCCACCTGTGCCCTCACCTTTATCTGCCTTTGTCCGATGTGGTGCCACCTGTGCCCTCACCTTTATCTACCTTTGTCAGATGTGGTGCCACCTGCGCCCTCACCTTTATCTGCCTTTGTCCGATGTGGTGCCACCTGCGCCCTCACATTTATCTGCCTTTAAACCAGTCCAACTACTCAATTAGTTTACGAAGAGAATCGATCCAGGATGTTTAAATGAAGCATCGCATGAATGCAAATCAGGGAAAAACTGTTGTAGAAAAACAAAACGCTACAATTATTGATATCAATCATAGCATACAAAATTAAATTAATCTCAAAACGAATGTTTTCATATAAAGCAAATTTTGAACACACACACACACACACACACACACACACACACACACACACACACACACACACACAC
>JADBJO010009772.1:30000-32500 GCA_016801955.1 Conus betulinus
ATCATTGAAGTCACCAGGACAACGGTAGTGGCTCTCAGGACAAGACTCATTGGATTTCATCGGGGGTAGCGATGAATTGTGCAATGCCATCAAAACGGACCAGGGTAGGGGGTGGCAACGCACTCTGTTGCACCATCTTGATTCTTCTGACGTCTGCACAGTGTACTCTTCATCTGACTCATCCCGGCAGTGGAACATGTTGTCACACGTGTTTTCATAGGGTAGGCACTGGCCATTGTGACACCTAAACACCCCGCGGCAAGAAGGATGCTTGCAGAAGAACTCGTCACTCTTATCATGACAGTCAGTTATAAAATCGCATACCAAAGTGTATGATACCCGTGTCATATCCTCACTGCAAGTGTACGTGGGAACAGAGAGACTCTGATGGCCAGATGGTTCAAATGTGTATGTATTGGACGCTCTTGTAGAAAACATGCAGGCGGAGGTTTGTTGTTGACACACACATCCTGTACTGGGCAGACCCACAGAGAAGAAAGGTAGGCATCACATAACCTTCAGGGCATTCTGTCATGTGCTGGTGTCCTGATAGTTGTGGAAATGAAACGTTGCTCATTGATACTTCCTTTGAACTATAATGATTTGTTGATGTGTGATTAATTTTGAATTCACACATCGTCCCATAGGAAAGAGCCAAAGAATTTGTCGACACACACAGTTCGGAATATAAATGTGGGGTAAGTTTCAATGGTTTTGGGTACATATGTTCTGGCACAGCCCTTCGATGTTTTACGATTAGTCACATAGGTATTCCATGAATGATGCAGAATCACCATGCATTGTTAACCAGAGCACGCCTGTACATCATAGGCAGGGACGCATCCTCAGTGTACAAGCCAACCAAAGGTGAAGCAGCCGATAGGGGTGATACTTGATTTTCTTTCTGATCACAGCATACCAGTTATAAGCACATAGAGGAAAATTCACTTTCCCTTGTATTGAGTTACAATACTCATGAGCCCTTTCGTTAAAATCTTTTCTGCTACTGACAAATCCTCTCAGACTAGAACAAGTTTTGTAGCAATGGTTACACATCGCAATCAGTCCATTGCACTGAGGACTGCTGTAGGGGCAGACGCCTGTTTCATCCCGACCATCCTCACACTCTGTCTTCAGGTTACAGGCCAGGTGGTGATGGAAGCTGGGCGTAATGCTTCGTGGAACAGTTCCAAAGCCCTGGGATAAATTCAGAGGTCTTTCCATCTCTGAGAGAAATGAAAAAAGAAAACCTGACAGCATGCTGCGCTCAAGGCCGATTCCATGCGTATCTTTACTCCGAATCGCACGGCTTGAAACAGGTGGGCAAAATCGGATCCCGCATGCATGTACCTGTTCCATACAAGAACACGCTTGAGTCTGAATATTGTGTCAGGACCTCTGGCATACAAACTCATGAAGTGACGATACAGACTTACATAAACTAAACTAGCATTGGAGTATGTTCCCTGTAACTGACCATGACCATCTTGTTGACAGGCACAGGTATGGTAAGTGTCGAGGTTCTCAGAACGGTAAGTGCGATTGCTTCTTAAACTGACGAACCCAGATGTTGGCGTGACCATCTTGACAATTAGAGAACCTGTGTCTTCACATGTATCAACGAGGACACTTTAAAGATTGTAAACAACCGTCTTCAACAAAACACGTCACCAACCTTATACTCTCAACACACAACAGCTTCAAAACACATGACAACGAGCAAGTGATAGGAGGACTATACGCTCAGTTTATATGACATCAACAGTGGAATCACCAAAGCTGATAGCAAAACACACATATCTGCGCAATGAAGTGAAAAGTGGAAACTTTTATCATTAACCATTGTGTGGCAAGTTTGATTCTGCTACCCACTATATCTGCTAGGATACGACGAAACGAAAGCAAATCATATGTAATCATGGTTGGTACTTTATTTGCGCCTGTAACTCTCGAGATCTTACTATTAATAATTGGGTCTACCAGATACACTATTACTGATTGGTCTACCAGATACACTATTAATAACTGGTCTGCCAGATTTCGTCTATCTACTACCACCATGACTGCTAGCAACATGCCATTGATCATAATTCAGCAAGGTCTGGGTTAGCTAGCATTTGCGCAGCTGAACAAAAATATTCAACAATGATTGTCACTAATCATTTGTGTATGATGTTTTTGTTCTGCTAGAGCCTTTTATTGAAAAAAAGGGAAAAAAAAGCTGAATTACATTAGGTTTGTTTCTCCACCCACGCAGCCCCCCCCCTCACACCCCCCCCCCCCCCCCCCCCCCCCCCCCCCACCCCCCCCCCCCCCCCCCCCCCCACCCCCCCCACACCCCAAACACACACACACAACACTCCTCCCTCCCAATTCTTCTCAACTTTCTCTCATTCATGCCCACCTTGCCAACGACGTCTCCATGTGCGAGCGCGCACATACCGCGCACACACACACCAACAACACACACACACACACACACACACCACACACACACCAC
>JADBJO010009772.1:37500-45000 GCA_016801955.1 Conus betulinus
TGATATATCGGATCATTTTTTTGCGGGTAGCCACTCTTTTCCTTAATTCCTAGTAAAGCTTCAGTTCTGGCTACCACCATGTGAACATAAACTTCCGCAAAATAGTATGTTCTACACATGACCAAACAGGTTTGATTATATAACAGTCGGAGAAGTGCTCAACAAAATCCACTTCACCCTTGCAATAAGTACATTTATTATTAGTAGCTAGGCCCATTTAAAACAGCAGTATGTTTGTCAGAAAAGTATTATGTAGGATCTTCCAATGTAACTCTCTAAGTCTGCTTTCTGAGGTTGCTTTTATGACTAAACTCCAAAAAATTTTCATCCAAAGTGATTCCGAATTTATTGTGCCAATTTTGTTTTCACAAGAGGGGGCACAGTATAGATCTTGAGTTAAATGAATGCGAAACATCTTTGCTGTTATCATGGAGTTGTCATTGAAACTAACATATTCTTCCTTATGTTCATCAAAAACATAACCTGCATTGGCCCTTAGAAATGATGATACAGCCAGATAAACGACCATATACTGCATGTAAAGTTCAGCGGAAGGCCCTAAAATTTCTTCAACCTCTCTAAATGTTAAGAGTAAGTTAGTTCGTAACATATCGTGTAGTGCGTTATAGCTTTTTTTTTGCCCACTTCTTGAAATATATCACTTGAACCTAATAAGTGATACTGCCGTTACTTCAAAGGCATTCCATGCGATGAGGTTTCTTTTTAGGTATATATTTTTGATATTCAAAAGCCACGTTTTTAGTAGTTCCCGCCAAAAAGTTGAGGAAATGTCTTTCAAACCTTTATTTTTTATCCTTCAGTTGAGTTTAAAAAAAGAAAAATCTTTTCCAAAAGTTGAAAAGTATGCTCTTGGAATCCTGGACCATTTGCATTCAGCTAAGGCCTCGGACAACCTGACCAGCCATTCACATTGAAAATGACTGCTGCAACACCCTCATATCAGTCATATTTAACCCCCACCCCCACCCCCACCCCCACCCCCGTTTTAGAAGTCGTTTATAATTACACGTCTTTTCACTTTTTCAAAAACATTATGCAAATAGTTTTTTTTTTAAGAAAAAAAACTGTTTGCATAATGTTTTTGTTTTTCAGCAACTTCTTTCCTCTCCACACTTTCGTTTTGTTTCATTTACTACCCTTAGCTGGCTGCTTTGGGGGTGCTGTAGGATTCTTGTTTGAACCCTTGGCGTTGAGAACCCCTAAGAGTTATGGGCTGTGGTGTGTCTCTGTTTGACGCCAAGAGCACGGGCACAATCAGCCGTGTCTCCCTGATGAGTCCGATCCAGCGGATGAAAGGGCTAGGAGCAGGCTATACCAATAGATCTGCCTTCAAGATGGATTTCGATGGTTCCCTCATGCAGCTAGTGAAAGGTTGTCATATTTACATTATATTTTCTTAATTTTATGTTTCCATTTTCTTCATCTTCAACCCTTTTTTTTAAAGTTTAGATCTTTGTCAAGTCATAACAAAAATGACGGAAGAATTGTTAGCCTGCACTTGTTTTCCCCCACCACTTAATTGTGTGTGTGTGTGTGTGTGTGTGTGTGTGTGTGTGTGTGTGTGTGTGTGTGTGTGTGTGTGTGTGTGGGTGTATTCAATTATAAATAAACAAAGCTTGCTCTTATGTCATAGATTAAAGAAATATATGTGCGTGTGTCTGCATCTGTGTACGTGCGTTTGCATGTATGTGTTGTTGTTGATGATGAATTTGTATTTTTGTTGCTCTGTGTGTGTGTGAATAGAATAGAATAGAATAGAATAAATTCTATTGTCATGAAACCTCAGGGTATATGATACACAATATGGTTATCATGGAAGAACAAAACGATCATACACAAATTTCCCTAATAATGACTGCACATTCTCCATAGTCATTAACTGGCTTGGAACAATATTTGAAGCATTAATATTAAGACATTTTATGCCTTCATTAAAATATTTCTGTTGGCATCAAACTTATCACAGTGACCAACAAAATGGACTTCGTTTCCAATACATTACAACGATTGCAAAGTCTTTGATCTCTAGACATATGCAGATATCGTCCTTTTTCTATTCTTAAGTCATGGGCGCTGATCCGAAGGTTTGTCTGTGCCTCGGATCTGTAAGAGTGGTCAAATAATTTTCTGTTTCATATTCTTTTACAATGGTCTTGTAAGAAGTAGGTTTCCATGAATGTTTTTTCTTGTCTTTCCAAATCGAATACATTCATTTTCTAACTTTTCAGATGTTATAACTTTTAGTCTCAGTATATTAAACGTAAACTGATTTGTCCAAACATGGCCAATATCAATGTATCTTTAACAAATGTCAGCCAACGATCATTTGGGTCCACTTGATAATGCATGCATTGATACATTCTATGGGCAAGAGAACTTTCTGACAAATGGAGAATGTGTAGCCAATAGGATATTGGTTGACACATTATTTTTAAAACTCACAGCTCAGAACATTGACATTGATACACGGCTCAGAACGTTTACATTCGTTCATGGCCTAGAAGCTTGGCATCCACGCATTGTCCTCAACATTCACATGTTTCAGAACCTGAGGGGTGTTGTAATGGAAGAAGTCTCAGCGAAACATCCGACCACAGCAGTCAGTGTTGAGTTATCGTGAAGCTGCATCATGGCGCGTTTTGGATTCTGTTGTTTTCTCCTCTTTTTCTGTGCTGACCTATCCATACAGCAAAGTGTGAATGTTTCCTTTCCTGGCGCCATTCTTGGTCCACTGACAATAACTGATAATTGTCCCGGCATAGAATATCTCATAAATCAAACAACAAAGACATCACACCCATACAGGCCAATGCATCCAGCTGTGAAAGCCACGTATTACCGACAGCCAGTCGCAGTGGAGTGGTATACGGGAAGTGCGGCCATGATACACTTTTCTGTACGCTGTCTGTCCGCGTACCTTGGCGCAGCTATGTGCGTGCTCACATCCAAAGGCTGTCCCATGAATGTGATTCCAGACTCTGGAAAACTGAAGTATTAACTGAGAGAGAAAAAAAAAATCAATTCCTTTACTGTGAAATGCTATTCTCACGACTTGAATGAAAGTTTTGTTGATTCAACTGTGGAAAAGATGTCGATAGTGTACATCAACAGTCCTCCAATCAAGGTTCATTTTGAGCAAGTAAGATATCATGAATTTATTGTAAACTTTACATCAGGACAGTCCATGTATCTAATATTGCCACACATGCTGCCTTTCCGTCCCCTTCAATTGCAGTATACCCATAACTGGAGAGTTCCCACAACACACGTCATCAGTATTCAACAGATGCACTTCACTGGCACTGACTTATATTCAATCAGCATAAGTCATACAAAACCAAATACAGCTCACAAAAGCGTTGAGCATGTTTGTGTTTACATGTCGTCCATTGTTCATTACCATGTACACTTCGCACCTTCAGATTCATTTTCGATTTTCGCCTGGATGGCATAATGGTCTGAAACTGTTGCTGTCTTTGCATCCTGGATATAAACCAGCCAGTGCAGCTGCCCAGTGGTTTGTTCAACTGTTCTGTACAGCGGTACCCCGAGTTTCAAGCTCATCTGCACTGTAACCAGTGGACGGAATGTGAAGATGGCCGGGATGAAACAGGAGACTGTCCTTTTAGCAGTGCTGATTGCAAGGGGCTGGTGGCATCACGGAATAAGTGTTTTAGATTGATCGTGGTACAACAAGGCGTCGTGCCCAGTGTGCTTTCTTACATGGAATGTCTCAAAAGAAATGAAAAACTAGCGTCTGTGAAAACTGGGAAGGAAAAGTTTGACTTTCAAAATGTGCTGAAAAATTTTATCACGTTTTACACAACAGTGAGTTTAAGCCTAGGCTGGTATTCTGCGCCTTTTCAATATAGCAAGTTTTATAAATGGTTTTGACACCACTATTGTTTATAACACAAATCACCTTCATTTCGAGGATTACATTATTCCTTCAAGGACTTTTCAAAGCGTGTTAATTACACATAAAGGAATTTTTGCTTAAATACCTCCAGCTGAAATTAATTATATGTGAACTTGATTTACAGTTACGCGGTGTCATAAATTCACTTGTGTCATTGCTCCCATACTGTCCTATAGATCTATTTGCCAGTACACACGACAACATTTGTTTATTTGCTGTGCCAGTTATATTGCACATGTGTTTTGTCGTGTGACGCTGGGAGTAATTCCATTAAAGTTATGAATTCGAAAACCTACACATCGCTGAACGTAACTTGTCCAGGGCTAGTTGACACGTTCTTTGGTGGGAGTCGATTCCCCTACGTCCCATTCAGATGTGATGACGACATGACAACAGTACATCACACGCTAGTTTGCGACTTCAGACAGGATTGTCCAGACGAAAGTGATGAGTCATTTTGTGATTCTCGGTGTACTGGTTTTCTGTGCTTGAATGGTCAATGTGTGTCACTTGACCAACAGTGTAATCAATTCACAGACTGTGTAGACGATTCGGATGAGGCAGAGTGTCCTGATGATGCCACCTACCATGCCCTGATCAGAGGAGAAGACATGAAGCAGCAGTATTACGTGGATTTAGATGGGACAGGCTACTTCGTTCAACAGATAATGACAGCTGATGAATCATGTCCTCACAGTCATTACCGTTGCACGTCTGAGTGGCTGTATTGTCTGCCTGTCTACACACGATGCAATGGATTCTTTGACTGTGTTTATGGAGAAGATGAGCACGAGTGTGAGGCAGCGGGGTGCCTTGGTTTCTACCGATGCCGACTTTCCGGAATCTGTGTGCATGGAGATCATCTGTGTGATGGTTGGGGTCAGTGTCCACAACGTGATGATGAACTGATGTGTGACAGGAGCTGTCCTGAAGGATGCCAATGTCAAGGTCGTGTCTTCGTATGTTCAAAAACTTTTCTTTCTGGCCGCTTTACCCAATTAAGATACGTGGATGCAACAGGCTCAAATATGTCACTGGTTGATTTCAAGTTGAGCACATATCTTGTTGCTTTAATTTTGTTGCATTGTTCCATTCAAAATGTTTCAAACATTAAATATGTAAACTTGAAGTACATCAGTCTTGCTCATAATAATCTGGAAAAACGTGATTTGACTGTTTTCTATCTGCTACCAAATCTGAGAAGTATTGACTTAAAACACAATCCTCTCAACAACATAATAAGTAAGAGAAGGGAGCACGTTCTATATACACTAGGTCATATAGACTTATCCCATACGTATATGAATATTCTTCACTCTGATTTATCTATATACTTACCTTATGTGAAAATGATGAACATCTCGTTCTGTGCTATTGAAACAGTTGGTCGGAGAGGTTTAAAGAATATGCCACAAATCCAAGAGCTGGATCTGAGGGGGAATTCACTGAGTAACTTCCCTTTGATCTGCTGTCAGGGTCAGATCATCTACAACGCATCTTTTCATCGAACTACAGAATCTGCTGTAAGAACCTGCGTTCTAAACACTCAGATGCTGTCAAGTGTTATGCCCCTGATACCACACTTCCATCGTGTGCAACGCTGCTGCCAACTGATCTCCACAGGGTTTTCTTTTGGCTGATAGGTGTGTCCGCTGTGACAGGCTATGTCGTGTGCTTCATGGTTTCTTTCACTGTCAAAGACATGACTGGAAGCAGTTCTGTGGTGGCAGTTTCTAATAAACAGCTGGCTGATGTCTGTATGGGATGTCATGTCATCATCATTGCCACAGCAGACCTCACTTTTCGTGGAAAATACATGGAGAATGAAAAAAGACTGGATACACAACGCAATTTGCAAAGTGGCTGGTTTTCTTTTCTTTGTGTCCAGCACGGTATCACCAACGATCGTTTGGCTCATCACTTTGCATCATATCATTGCCTTTTGTTTCTCTGACGGTTTGAGGAGATTCAGCCAGCTCATACCTATGTTGTGCATTGTGTCGTGGATCTTTGGAATCCTGTTGTCGTCAATTCCATTTCTTCCAGGACTGACACACTGGGGCCTTCGTGGACAGTCTGGGCTGTGTCGCCTGGCTCTCACTGACCAGTCTCACTCACGGCAGAGGTTCACATGGTTCCCAGTGGTAGTGGCAGTCAACGTTGCTTTGTGTTCCATGACTGCAGCTGGCCAGGGTATCATCTTATGGCGAACACCAAAATACCGGATAGCGCTCAATCTCACCTACAGGTTAGTGTATTCCTCGGGTCACGTGATGAGAAAAGTGTCTGTCACGGATGCTGTTTTCTGGTTGGCATTTGGAGTGGTTACGTTGATGAGATTGTGTGCTGTGTCTGTGTTTGATGAGATGTTTAACATCGTGATTGTCTTCCTGTCACCCCTCAGCTCTGCCCTCAACCCGTGGCTGTACGTGTGGTCTGTAAACACGCAGTGGCAACGTCAGGAACAAGAAAAGAAATCGATGAATGTGTTACAATCCCGCTTGATAGCAGGTAGACACGCATCCTAACAGGTGCCCTAGCAGGTAAACACGCATCCTAACAGGTGCCCCATCTGGTAAACACGCATCCTAACAGGCGTCCTAGCAGGTAAACACGCATCCTAACAGCTGCCATGTGACACGCATCCTAACAGGTGCCTTAGCAGGTAAACACGCATCCTAACAGCTGCCATATGACACGCATCCTAACAGGTGCCCTAGCAGGTAAACACGCATCCTAACAGCTGCCATATGACACGCATCCTAACAGGTGCCCTAGCAGGTAATCACGCATCCTAACAGCTGCCATGTAACACGCATCCTAACAGCTGCCATGTGACACGCATCCTAACAGCTGCCATGTAACACGCATCCTAACAGCTGTCATGTAACACGCATCCTAACAGCTGCCCATGTAACACGCATCCTAACAGCTGCCCTGTGACACGCATCCTAACAGCTGCCCTAGCTTGTAAACACGCATCCTAACAGGTGCCCTAGCAGGTAAACACGCATCCTAACAGGTGCCCTGGCAGGTAAATACGCATCCTAACAGGTGCCACAGCAGGTAAACACGCATCCTAACAGGTGCCCTAGCAGGTAAACACGCATTCTAACAGGTGCCATAGCAGGTAAACACGCATCCTAACAGCTGCCATGTGCCATTGTTCAAGTCAGCTGACACTTCATTGGAGTGCATTTTTTACACTGGTAATATCCACTGCCCCTGCTGGCTTTCTTGGACTGCCTTCCGGATTCTTTTGACATCTGTTGTTTTTTTTTTTTTTTCTGCAAATTCTGTATTATCCTGCTTCTCTTTGCCTTCCCTGTCACTGAGCGAACGGCTTGGTTACACACTGTAAACGTAACTGTTTGTTGTTACTTTCCTTTTCGATTCAGCAGAAAATGCTTCGTGATTTCTTTTCTTCAAAACTCATCCTTGATAAAGCAACTAACTTGTTTACCTGCTTCAGTGTTGTTTGTATGTCATATTACATGCTTGAGCGGACAGTTTGTCACCCAAGGGGTGTTTTTTTTCAAGGAGCATTTTGGCGTCTGTCT
>JADBJO010009772.1:52500-55000 GCA_016801955.1 Conus betulinus
GCCCATAGACTCAATCCAAGAAAGGTAGACAAACAAAGACAGTCACCGGTGTCAGCGAGTGTGACAGGACAGCATAGCGTGTGTGCACGTGGAAGTGATGAGACAAATCCTGCCACTACAGCGAAGTCACTGCCACGCGTGGCACGTGCTCATATGCTGACCATGGACAGTGGTACGCGTGCGTGTGCGATCACGAGTGATGTGGGGTTTTCGGGAGATAGCTATGAGCAGACAAATATCGAAGATGAATCTGATTATAAATCGGAAAATTCAGTTACGGATGATAACAAAGCTAAAGAATTGAAGTTTCTCCACTGGAATGTCAGCAGTCTACTGTCTAAACTTTCAGACTCTATTTATGTACAATATGTATCTTCGTTTGATCTTATTTGTTTGGTAGAAACTTTCATGGAAGATTTTATCGATACAGTGTTCACTGAGCACACGGCTTTCTTTCAGCCTGCCGTCAAATTGTCACAGAAGGGAAGGGAAGGTGAAGGGGAGAGGGGGGGGGGGGGGGGGGGGGGGGGGGGCATATGTTTGATAAAAATTAGTCTTGTTGCATATGTGATGCGACTCGACGCGGGTAACGAGAATTTTGTACTGTTTGTGCTTGACAAAATACTTTCGTTTTTCAAAAAATGTTCTGTATATTTGTGTATGCACTCCTCCAGAACACTCACCATACTATGCTGCATTTCATGTGGAAAATGGAAAAAGCCAATTGGACGATTGTTTAACTGATCATTGTATATCTATAGAAGAGTTGTCGTTACTGATGTGTGGCGACTTTAATGCCAGAACAGCGAATATTATCCCTGAATACAGTGATGAAGTTACGATGTATTCTTATTTCGGGAACAGCGATAGCGTGTCTATCAACAGATGTTCGGAGCACATATCATTGAACTCCTATGGAAAATCTTTTTTGAACATGTGTAGTACTTTGGGATTATTTATGTTAAATGGTGTATGTAGTGGCGACCAGACCGGTCATTTCACATACATTTCTGATTCAGGTCATAGCATAAATGATTACTTTGTGTCTTCGTATGATTTGTTTGACTACATAATAACCATTGTAGTATGTTTGTTACAGATAAAATTGAATCCAACCATAAGCCTTTGGAATTCTGCATGAACATGTCTGATGCTGCATTAGACGTAGTTGGAGGTTTTGATGAAAAGGAACATGTAGAAAAATTTGTGTGGAATGATGATCATGCCGAACATTTTTGTGATATGATGAACTCCGAGCACATTAGTGAAAAGCTCTCATCAGCATCAATGTTGATTGATGTTAATGTAAACAATGCGTTGCACATGTTCAATGATATTGTGAAAGACGTTGCAGACTTTATGAAACAGTGTATTTTTGTGTTAACAGTTCAAACAGACAGAATGTCTGGTACGATACAGAATGCAAGGCAGAGAAATTAAAGACGCGCAGACTTCTAAGAATAATTAGGAAAACATCTGATAAAGAAGACGGGGCAGCTTTTTGTAAAGCGAGGAGAGAATACAACATTTTATTGCTTAGAAAGCAGAAGTTGTGTAATGATCTTCAGTTTATGAAAATACTAAATTCTGTGTATAATCAAGAAGAGTTTTGGAAATCATTGCGCTCAGTGTACAAAAAGAGATCACAGCCTCGAAATAATATTACTATTGAGGAAGGGCACCAACATTTTAAATCAGTCTCAGAGAAAGATGACCCGCCTCAGGCAATTTAGAATGTTGCAGATGACGTGTATATAAATTACATGGACCAACCTATCACACAAGGAAGAAATTTTATCAGCAATTAGGAAGTTGAAAAAATTGAAGAGCTCATGGGCCCGATGTCTTGATAGGGGAATTCTTTAAGAATTTGGGGGGATGTGCTGTTGACTTTTTGGTGACATTGTTCTATGCTCTGTTTGACAAAGGAATGTGTCCAGAGGCTGGTCAGAGTTTATGAATATGCCTTTATATAAAAAGGTGAAGTCAACAATACTAACCATTATAGGAGAATATCCCTATGTAATATATCAAGTAAATTTTATAGTTCAGTTATAAACAGTACACTTTCAAATTGGGCTGAAATGAATGATATCACCGGTGAACATCAAGCTGGGTTTAAAAAAGATTATTCAACGACTGATCAAATGTTTACTCTTTTGGCAGCTGTACAAAAGCAGTTCGCAAATAATCGAAAACTATACTTAACTTTTATAGATTTTGAAAAAAACTTTTCATTCGATTTCGAGAAAACTTTTATGGCCAATACTTAGAAAATAACGGAATAAAAGGAAAACTTTACCGGTGTATACAAAGGATGTATCAGGATGTCAAAGCTAGAATTAAATGTGGTGCTAGATTTAGTGATCTAATTAAATGTACAAGAAGAGTAAAACAAGGCAATGTGTGTAGTCCCGTCTTGTGTTCACATTTTATTAATGATTTGGCTCAACAAATTAATGAAAATGGTAAACATGGAGTAACATTTGATTAAGTATAA
>JADBJO010009772.1:60000-79991 GCA_016801955.1 Conus betulinus
AGTTTCGACCAAGCAAACAAAATGAAAAGATGACACAAAAGAAACAAAATCGGTATCAAAGATTTTTGACATCAAACCATTCACATTCCAGTGCATGAATAAAAAACCCTTCTGGTGATTTCCTTGATATGCAGAATAATCATTACTCGAAACAGAATTGTCAACGGAATTCACAGACAAAGTTCCATCATCGCTATCATCTGATGAAATCGGTGCCCCAAATAATGATTCACTGAATTCAGTATAAACATGATCTAATTCGACACCACTCGCACCCCCCATAAACTTCCCGCGACTCATTCTCCAATTGGCGAGAACACACCTCATCACTACCATTGAGATTCAAACACAAACCATTGGTATGGTAAAACACATCATTATTACGCGGAACCATGTCAGTGTCACACACAATAGCGACAGTACTAAAGTAGTTCGGACACCAACTATCATTTGCTGAAGCTATGCCATTATCACACGCAGAAACAACATCACTGCAGGGGTTCAAAGACGAATCATTATAAACTGGAACCACGTTAGTGTCACATACAGCAACAAGATCACTAGAGAGTTCAGAGGCCAATCATTACTAGCTGAATGCACATCAGTATTACACATAGTAATAACATTGCTACTAGAATTGAAGCACGAATCGTTATAATCTAAACCCATGATAGTATCACGCATAGTGGAAATGTTGCCGCAGGGACACGAACGCCATTCATTTTCATCTGAAAACTGTCAGTATCACACATAGTAACAAGAGCACTACATGGCTTTGAATACAAATCATAACCTGAAATATCAGCATCCCATTCAGTAGCAGTAATATCGTTGAGGTTCGAACACCGATCAGTATAATCTGCGCCATATCAGTATTACACACAGTAAAAATGTCGGAATCGGGGTTCGAACACCAGTCGTAATAACCTGACACCATATCCGTATCGTTCACTGTAACAACATCACTGAAAGGATTTGTAAATAGATCATCATTATAATCTGAAACCATGTCAGTATTAAAGCTAGTAATATAATCTCCAAAGGAGTTCGAACACAAATCTTTACAACCTATGACTTTGTGCGTACCACGCATTGCAGCATCACCACTACAGGGGTTCGAACACGAATCATTTTTACCCTCTGACCTTGCGAGCACCACACACAGTTAAAGCAACATTACAAGGATTCGAACACGAGTCGTTCTTACCTGTGAGCCCACGGGCACCACACACAATTACATCACCATCGCAGGGGCTCGAGCACGAATCATTATCACCTGTGATCCCATGTGCACAACACACATCAACACCACCATTGCAGGGGCTCAAACTAGAATCATTATCACCTGCGATCCTGCGCGTTCCACACATAAGAACATCACAACTGCAGGGGCTCAGGCAAGAATCGCTATCACCTGTAACTCTGCGGGCACCACACATAGCAACATCACAGTTGCATGGGTTCAAACAGGAATCACTACCACCTGTGACCCCGTGTGTACCGCACACAATAACATCATCATTGCATGGGTTCGAACAAGGATCACTATTACGTGCAGCCTTGTGTGTTCCACACACAAGAACATAACCATTGCAGGGGTTTTAAACAAAAATCATCATTAACTGTGACCATGTGAGTACAACACACAAATGGGTCAAAACACAAATCATTTTTACCTTTGACCATCTGACCACCACACTGACATAAAGTTTGATACAGTTCATGAATGGGGCGGCCGCACCGCTAATCCGCTTTCCCCCACCAAACTCTCCCCATCAGCAGAAAGAAAGAACTTCTTCCCATCCACAAGCAGATGATCATGTACCATAGCCACTCTCTGTCCATCATTTCTCTTAGTTTTCATAATCACTGACAGTTTCTTCCGAATTTCCCTTACCCCTCTGGAGAAATCTTCACCGACAAAAATATTGCTTCCCTTGAGTTTCTGCTTTGCTTTGAGAATGTTTATTTTGTCTTTATAAAAAGTACATCTCGCAATCACAGGGGAGTTGGGTTTTCCACTTACCCGATGAACCCGATCAAATTCAACATCACTCACCAAGTCAAGTTTGTCAGTACACAGTTCTTTCAATGTCATCTCTAAATCCTGATTTGTTTCATTTTGCCGTTTGTCAATACCATAGAAAAGGAGATTTTTTCTTCTTGATCTGCCCTCCAAGTCGTCAGCGTGTTTCTCTACATTTTTCACCCGCTCCTTCAATGTTTTAATGTCCGCTCTCAATGTTTTATTTTCGTTTTGCAAAGTACTGATTTGATCTTTCAGTTGCACCACCTCCTGTAACTCTTCCACCTTGCCCTTAACCCGTTTCATGTCTTCTTTCACCTCATCCAGCTTCCTGTTCATCGAAACTGTCCATTGCATCAACTTGGCCATCACATCAGCAAGAGACAGTTCGTCGGTCGGTAAGACACAGCCTGGATTGCCGTGTGTTTACTTTACTTTGATTCTTGTCAGTGGCAGTAGGGGGGCGGACCAGGATTCAGCTCGACATCACCAGCTCGGATCAGCAGCAAACTTCCCCCAAAACAGGTAAGACAGAGCAAACCCCAGAAAAACACCGCTTGCTCGATTCCAAAAACACTGTTCTAATCATCATCGCTTTATAACGCAAGGCTCTTTTCCTCATGAAGGCAATGTAGGTCCATAGAAATGAACCACATACCCGCCGAAAATCATTTGCGCAGGCAGGCATGACAGCACGCACGACAACTACTCATGTGCGGTAAACGTATCGGTCAGTCAGAGCTCCGCAAAAAACACGTCTTACCTCGACGAGCGCTTCCCTATCTTTTTTAAAAGAACTACGTCAAAGGTTGATTGATAACCGATGGCAAAAATGGGAGGAACACATTCAAAATAGTGACAGGTACGCTTTTTATTGAGCATTTAAATCATCTAGGAATTGTGAAGCGTATCTTTTGCTGGACATTGATAGACATTTTGAGACCTATATGGCAAGAATGAGAGATTTGGAACAGCCGATATATCCGCACAGAAGAATCGGTATACTAATGTTGATGAAGATGCTATTATATGTCCATTATGTAAGAATGCCAAAGAGGATGAACAACATTTTTTGCTGTGCTGCCCTGTCTTCCAAGATTTACGAAATGATTTTGATTCCCCTTAAATATCTAAAAAGTCCGTGCCTGTTTAAAGATGCATTGCTCATGGCAAATAGGAGCGAAATTATATTGAAGAATGTTTGCATATATTTGTGTAAAGCATTTAAAAGACGTACTATACTACTCAGCTAAAGTATTCTTAGATTACCCAGTCAGAATGGATTAATGCTCAACCGTCATGTCATTTGATATAATTGTCTACCTGTTCCCTGTTTATTGTGTATTGTCCATGTATTGTGCCCCCTTCAGAAGGGGCTATGGCCTATACTGAATAAACATCCGCTTCCGCTTCCGCTTCTTAAGGGAGATGACTTTTCAATCAATCCGAATGGATTCACACCGACAGACACGATTATACTTCGTTGGAAATCCCTTTACTTTTATCCTGGTAGACTTTTGATACATGCCGCCATGATGGTCGGTTACACTCCATAGATAAGACATGCATCAAACAACAACAACAGTTGTTTCCCTTGCATCACATTGATTCATTTCAATACATTACATCTCCTCCTTCCTCAGAGATAAGTATCACGATGGAAAAAAAAAGAAGTTAGATTCTGTTCTGCTTATTATGAAAGTTACCAATGGGATTTCGACAGAATGCTATTTGAATATAAGTATCATTTAGCTTTGTGGTCGTGTTTGACTGGTCTAAAATGGACATGAAAAAGAAATGTCACTGGGGGTCTCTCCTGAAGCTCTGGAAGAAAGAAAATGAAATGTCACTCTGTTCTCTCCCTGTCTTGGAAATGAGAAGCATAAAAATAAACAAAAAAGAGGATACTGGGTTATGGCGAATGCTAGAAGGGAAACATCCAAGTCACATATATGCACAAACTCACATCATGCAGCAGCATAAAATGAAGAAACACCTACAGCCGTTATCCATGATAAAATATATGAAGAAACAACCTACAGCCGTTATCCATGATAAAAATACAATGAAAAGAAAGGTATCAACACGGAAACAAAAATGCAAACTGAAAACTATTTTTGATATCATTTTTCAGCTCCTTTTGCTATGGAGTTGTCTATCATGAACTGACCAATCATGCAAAAGTCAAATGAAAGTGTTTATTTGGACCCTATGAAATCATCATATTCCTTGGGCAGTTTGATGCCATGGGTGGATCTTCTGGGAACGTTCACGGTGTTTGCATGTTGTGTGAGTGATTGCTTTGAAGTGTGTGTGAATGGGTGGTGAGTCTGAAGGAGCAAATCAATCTGCTTCAGCTTGTTTACACTCAGGTGGATCAGGATCAGTCTCTGCAGAGGACGTATTGCAGGGAGGTTTGTTGAAGAAGCTGCTGTTTCTGGTGACGCCTTGAGGACCTCGTTGAGCAGCGATATGGAATCTTTCTTGTTTGTCACCACCAGAGGAACAGGCTAGAATGGAGTGTTGGATTTCAGAGCGTGACAGTCTTTCAGGAAAACAGGATCACCGACTTTAGGATCTGAAAGCCTCACATAGGCTGTGTTGTCAGCATGACATCTCATCATAGCTTTCTGAGAGGCATCTTGTTTGTTGCATAACATTGTCATTTGAGGAAATTTGGTTCTCAGTTTCAGCCGAAAGGAGCAGCAGCTGGTGATGCACTGGTAGTGGAGCGAGGTGTGTCGTGGTGATCAAGGAGGAATATGTACATCTCGTGTTTGAAGCTGAGTGTAGCTGCAGTCTTCATTGTTTTCTTGATCTTTCTAATGAAACATTCTGTCTCTGCATTAGCACGGGGCCATAATGGAATATTCTTTCTGTGTTTGATACCCCCGTGAGCGTAAAACTGTGTGAAGTCAATGCTGTTGAAGAGTGGTCCATTGTCTGATTTCAATGGTTCTGGAATACCAAATGCAGCAAATATCTTGTCAAGATGGGATATTACGCTTCGGCTGCAGGTGGACTGTATAATATGAAAAATTGGAAAGTAAGAGTACCCAACTGTCAACCAACAAGTATTGTCCGCTGGATAGATGATCAAAATCAGCAGAAATTTCTTTCCAGGGAGCCTCAGGGAGCTCCGACATGCGAAGAGCTTCGCGTGCTGCAGTCAGTATAATGACCTGGCATGACATACAGTTCTTGACCGTGTTCTCCATGTGCTGCAGTCAGTATAATGACCTGGCATGACATACAGTTCTTGACCGTGTTCTCCATGTGCTGCAGTCAGTATAATGACCTGGCATGACATACAGTTCTTGACCGTGTTCTCCATGTGCTGCAGTCAGTATAATGACCTGGCATGACATACAGTTCTTGACCGTGTTCTCCATGTGCTGCAGTCAGTATAATGACCTGGCATGACATACTGTTCTTGACCGTGTTCTCCATGTGCTGGAGTCAGTAGAATGACCTGGCATGTCATACAGTTCTTGACCGTGTTCTCCATGTGCTGCAGTCATTATTAATAACCTGGCATGTCATACAGTTCTTGACCGTGTTCTCCATGTGCTGCAGTAATTATTAATAACCTGGCATGTCGTACAGTTCTTCCAAATTTTCAATTTTTTTTATAAAAGTTTGGGGTGGGGGAGGTGTAAAGGGTCTCAACCTCCATAACCTTATAAAGATGGAGGGGAAGGTGGTACCACACCATACTACGACGCCTATATTTTTTTTTACAACAAGCACATTGGCGCCACCTCGGCCTTGATAATACCCTTAACACGTCCCAGCAAAATGTAGTTCAGGATGACGCAAACGACTGTATTGACTTAAGTGTGTATTAAACAAATATTTTCCTTTATGCCTCCTTATGCCTTCTTTTAAAAAATAACTTCCTTTAGTTGGCTCTTCAAGGGGAGGGGGAGGGAGAAGGGGTGGTGAGTGTTAGTCTGGACTCCCCACCAGCGAGGGGCGAAGGGGGAGGTTCCCTCCGGCGTAGGGGGTGGGGAGTGTTAGTCAGAATTCTCCGGTACAGAGGGGTGAAGGGGGAGGTGCCGCTCCGGTTGCAGTTCCACTGTGTACTGAACTAACGGTTCAGCGGACGAAAGGCCACGGAGCAGGCTATATAAATGGTTCTGTCTTCAAGATGGGTTACGATGGTTCTCTTACGCTGTTGGTGAAGGATTTCATGTTCATGTCAAATATTTTCCCTGAGTTTTCATTCTCTCTTTCCCTTCTTCTTCTGTCTCCCCCCGCCCCCCCCCCCCCCCCCCAACCCCCTTCCCATCACCTTTTTAAAAGACCTTTGTCAGTTCATTAATGTATGAAACAGGATTCGTTAGCTTACACACTTGTTTTCCACCACTGCTAAATTGTTCAGTAAGTTATTGCTTTGTCAATCAACGGGAGATTGCATCTCTCAGGAGATCGAAGTTAAGGCTGTTATGTACAATTCTTCGTTGCCGTCAGCACTTACATGACTGACAATGCTTGGGTTAGTAAACAGTAACATTGACCACTTTGACTGTTGACACCTATTGGTCTCCCTTGCATCCTGGATAATGGATCCTCAGGCATAGGGTCAAAGATTCGATTCTCTCCAAGATTTATGCTGTTTATTTAATGATTGTAGTTTTTTCAGCAACTTATTTCCTTACCACATTTTTTCTTTTTTTTTCCCCTCTGTACCTTTTCTTGACTCCTTTGGGGTGGTATTGGGTTCCGTTTTTGAGTCATATGTGGTAAGAATACCACAGAATTTTAGAATGTGGTACGTATCTATTTTCTGCCAAGGGAGAACTAGAACTTTAATAGTATACCACGAAACTTTAAATGCATAAAACCTCTTGACTCGTCTTTTATAAGCAACATTGTTTTCAATGCATAGTTCCAATTTTCATTTTTTCTGTACATTTTACGCTATAAAAGTACCTGGTTCATTTTTGTTTGTGTTGTAATGGTGTTTATGACTGGTGTTAACAGAAACGACCAATCAATACCGTACCACATACACTTTATCATACATGTTTCATCTTGCCATGTGTTCTTCTTCCGAGGAGTATAACCGACTAATTAATATTGACGGGCAGGTCTAAAAGCGGGAGTGTATAACCATACTCCTATTACGTTACGTAATATAAAATAGCACACGCATTTGCTTTGTTACACGAAAAAAAACCAACACAGACGCTAGGTTGAAAGCACAAAGTTTGCTCTTGCATCTTTTTTTTTTCGTGAGATCTGGCTCGGACTCTACTAGCTGAACACTAGTGTCCCTCTGTTTAGCAGCATGTTGAGTGTTTATGATGAAACATTCAACAACCGTGATACAGCTTGTGAATTGAGCAAAGAATGTAAAACTGTGCTGGAGATTATTAATACATAAAACGAATGACCACTGATAATCAAAATGAGAGAGTAGTGGATGCAACGAAGAGGGAGGTACTTGCATAATAATTATTGCTTCGTCTTAAAACTTTATATCTTCTGTCGTTTGCGAGACGTTGATCAACCCACAGTTCCTCTCCCTTGGTGGTGTGGTCGGCTGGTTGTTGAGGACCTTACCCGTTTCCATGGCATACAGACGGCGTTGACTTGATACAGAAACCGACGTCATTTAACCGAATACAGCGGTCTGGTTTGTGATGCTTCTTCATACTCTCTACCCGTGTTCATTCACGACGGGCGTGGCCCAGCAACGTCACTTCCCTGGAGACGTGTGCACCACACGTGCTTACCACTGCTGCAGACGCGCGATTTTTGTACTTTATTTTATTTTACGTCCCCTAATATAAACCTAATAAGCAATTGTTTATTAGGAAATCAAAGACCTTATCTGTGAGAATATCTTGTAGTGCACATATACCTTTATCAACATCAAAATACGAGTAGTATGGTGAATTTTTCGGGGGTACATATGAACATACATACAAAACATCTTTGGCAAATTAAGTAGACTTCTAGAAATTACGAACATAATAACTGTTGCAATCAACATCAATTGCTTTCACGTATTGCAAAAGTTCTTTTTTCACGAGACAAATTATTTCCCCTGATCGTCTTCTTTGATGTGTGAATTGTAAAGGTTTACAGAAATTTCATGGGTATGAAAAGAAAAAAAGGTTGTAAACAATCAACGAAAGTTTCAACAAGACAAACTGTGTCAAACGATGTTATATATAGAGAGAATCGCCAATCTTCGATAACAATCCATTGACATTCCAATGTAAAAATGACAAACGATTTCCCTCCACACACACGTTGTTCCTTTCTCGCTCTCGTACGCATGCACCCTACCTCTGCTGTGTACACTTCTCACTACCACTCTGAAAATACACATCAACACCGCTGGTGGAAGGCAACGTGTTCATACTATCCTCGCGCGCGCAGTCGGGAGCTGACATGGCTGCGGTGTCATCTCCTGTCACAAGCTCACGGGGAACGCCGCCACTTGCACGTGAATGTCAGAACTAGAGGAAGACGGTGACTCTATTTTCTTGTTTGTTTGTTCCCTCTGTTATGTACAACTTTAGTAACAAAATCTTTTTTAATACATAATGTATACCGTTCTTTATGTGTGCTAGGCCAGCCGTATTCCTATTGTATTGTAATTAGGTTTTGTTGATGATCTAACATACATTTCTTCCCGTCTACTAGTAATCAGGTGGTCCAAAACCATTGTCGCCTTCTCATTTTCTTTTCTGGCTGTCTTTAGATGAGGGATAAGTTTCCGCCGAATCTCCCCTAAACCGCGCGGAGAAATCTTCCCCAATGAATATGTTGCTACCCCGAAGTCACTTTTTAAGAATTCTTTCCTTGTCCTTAGAAAAAAGGTATACCGCCCAATAATAGAGGAATCTTTCTTTTTGTTGAGTCAGTCAAAGTCTTGTGTCAGATCCAGTTTGTCCGTCAGTAGATCTCTAATCACACCTTCACGTCCTGTCGATGGATACCATGGAAGGTGAGATTGTTTCTTTTTGGACCGTCCCTCCAAGTCGTTAGCCTTCGTTTTTAAGTTCTCAACCCTTTCCCAGAGTCTTTCATTTTGTTCTTTCAGAGTTTGATTTTCACTTCTGGAATGTGTTACTTCGTCTTTCAGTTCAATCATCTCTTCCCGTAGTCCAGCAAATATGTCTTTAACTTGTCGGATATTTTCTTTCTCTTCGTTAAACTTACGATGACGAGCAGCTATTCTCCGGTTTGATGATGGAGGAGCTCAGATCGAAACGCTTTACTTATATGTCACAGTTCAAAATATCATATATTTCTGTTATATTACGAAGATTGCAAAATATCATATATTTCTGTTATATTACGGAGATTGTGTTGGGGGTGGGGGAAGTGGCTGTTTTTTAACGCGTGCTCATGATGCAACCTTTCACCCACACTATATAAAGCAGAGCACCACCTATAATTTTGGAGTGTTTACAATAACCGTGAGTGAATCCTGACCATCCTACGGACTACCGAAGGGGTCAGGGAAACATAGAAAGGGAAATGGAAGAGAGCAATATCAAGCATGAAGTTACCAAAGGTAAAGCATACATAAACAAAACAAACCGAAACATATTCACTTTTATACTTGATAAAAAAGGGAATGGAAGGGAAATAACTTGGATGCAAGGGACAACTCATTAAAGGGGAACAGAGTGAAAGTTGTGTTGACTGCTAGCAGATGTCGAAACATGAAAAGCAACAGTAGTTGCACAGTAAGGCGACTGCAGTCGCCGCTTTTCGACCTCGTAGGTCTTTTTCGGCCAAGATAAACAAAACCCAGGACAATGAAAATGAAGAACGAGCAATCATTTATCTCATCAAAGTCGGCACAAGATGCTCATTTAATTCAGCAAAGACAAAGCTGCAAATAGTAAATCTGTGTTTTCAAAATCTTTTATTTCCCTCAGAAGAACAGGAATGGCCTAAAGAGCCATGGCGCTAAATGCATCAGTCTGGATGTTACCTGTGTGACCGTCGATGTATTCAGTTATGAAGTTCAATGTAGCACAGCGCTGAATAGCATCTTTTCGGTTCCCATTGATGAACCGGTCTGCACGGACATCAGTTCTGGTCTGGTGCATTCAGTACACAGACATGCACGTTGCACACATCAAACTCTCTCTCTCCCCTCCCTCCCTCTCTCTCTCTCTCTCTCTCTCTCTCTCTCTCTCTCTCTCTCTCTCTCTCTCTCTCTCTCTGTGTGTGTGTGTGTGTGTGTGTGTGTGTGTGTGTGTGTGTGTGTGTGTGTTTACAAATAGTTTAAGCGTTCTATCTCAATTCTGAGTCCATACATGGTGATTGCTAAGCCCTGACGCCACGCTGTGACCCAAGCCCAGTGGCCACTTCGTTCAACAGCCGTCTCCCTTTCGTCGTCTCAGCCCCAGTAACCAGTACCAGATTGTACACAGGGGCTGTGGCGTCCCTGGTATCTTGCCATCTTCATGCAGCCACTTTCCACATCTCCCACAGTGGACCCCACCTCCTCGCATCCCCACCTGTCTCGCCTGAGGACAAACGGTGTGTGCAAATGCCTGTGGTTAGTGTGTGTGTGTGTGTGTGTGTGTGTGTGTGTGTGTGTGTGTGTGTGTGTGTGTGCGTGCGTGCGTGTGTGTGTGTGTGTGTGTGTGTGTGTGTGTCTGTGTGTGTGTGTGTGTGTGTGTGTGTGCGCGCGCGTGTGTGCGTGTGTGCGTGCGTGCGTGCGTGCGTGCGTGTGTGCGTGCGTGCGTGCGCGCGCGCGCGCGCGCGCGTGTGTGTGTGTGTGTGTGTGTGTGTGTGTGTGTGTGTGTGTTCTGGGCCAGCTGGGAAAGCTGGCTAATCAGCACGGCAACATCTGCGTGCTGTAACTCTTCCGCCGACCTTCGTTCTCTGTGTTCGACACAGGACATCCACCAAACATCATGTGCCCGGCGCTCAACACATGGGCCGTGGCTGGCACCTAAACACGCCAGCTTTGGCTACTTACAGAGACTAGCTTTGGCATTGGCATGGCTGAAGCCTTCTAACTGTTTCCATGCAGTGCGGCACAGGACCTACAGCCATGGGGTCAGCTTCACGCTCCATGGCCCAAGACAGTTTGTTTTTCACTGGACCATGCCCTAGAGAAATTTCAGCACAAAATAGACCCTATACAAAAAAAAGAAAAACATTTTTGTCTCAGCAAAAACATATGCCACGCTGGAGGTATGTACTTTACACAGATACATAGGCAATCATGCACCAAAGGGCCTTACTACAACATGGACCGACAATGGGCCTCATCACTGATCTTACAGTGAACAGTGTTCCACTGTGGATTTAGCATGTCCCATCCCTTTCAGATTTGTACCAGTCAACATTAGGGATACAGGCTGGTCTGGAAAAAGAACTGCTGAAGATGCATATATATTACACAACATACAATGTCCTTGTTCAGGGTAGGGTATGTGAGGACTGGGTGGACAGCGAGTTGAATACATTGCGTGTCATTGTGCACATAATGGCCACAAGCACTGTCTGCACTAAACTCCTGTCAGTAACAGACTTACGTCAGCCAGACCACTCCACTGCAATGGTCATTCTGACCAGCGGTGATGCCCGACCAGCCGAGGATGATGACAAGCGCCGCATTGTCATTACCACTGGCACGCCCACCGTACACACTACCGTGGCACCAGGGGAGATCATCGACGTAGGAGAGATCGCCATGTGTCAACAGAGAGACGCAGCTATGTACCTGAACTCTCCCTATCAACACCCTCCACTCCCAGTTCAAAAGCTGCCGAGTTCCCACTTCCCTCCCCATCTGCCCATGCTCATCTCTCAACCACCGTGTCCAGCCATCCTGCGTCTCCCTCGTATTCCCATCCTCAGTGCCACATCACAGTGGAGAAGAAAGATGGGCTTTCTGCAGTGGCCTCTACACAACACCATGACACTGATGGTGTCATCCCTTCCCCAACAGAATCTTCCGTTAGTAAACATAGTGCATGCGTCACCCAAAACATCCCTCATCACTGCTCCACCTCTACCTCCAATGACCCTCAGAGCACCAGCCCTGACAATCTCTCCAGCAACAATGGGCTCCTCTCCCACATACACTCCAGTGACTCACCAACTGAAGATAACAGTGAATCTGTCAATACCTGTTCCGATAAAGACTGTCCAAAGGGAAGAATTTCTGGCAATGACCCAAGCCCTACAGGCTGAAGTCTCTTCTCTATGCACAGCTCTTCAAAAAGTAAGACAGACACTTAAAATAGAAATAGATTCCCTCACAACTCAGTTACATATCATTCATCTCAATGCAAATTGCCCCCTCGGAAGTCATCTAGTTCCCAACAACCCCGACAAACACAGAATAAAAAAAAAACCGCCAGTTGTCTGAAAAGCCTTCCTCTCCTCTCTCATGAAGCACTACCCTTCTAAATCCCTCTTCCTCTACCTCCTCTACGACCCCTGTCCCACCAGTCACCTCTCAAAACTCCTCCCCTCCGATTACCACAGTCTCTTTGCTTTCTACCCTTCACCCACAAGAACCTGAGGACTCCCACCAATAACAAGTGCCAGACATAATGCTACAGTCAGCCATGCTAAAGCTGACCTTAGCACAGCTGGTGAGCCTGAGTCCCCCACCCATCCCATTCTCAGAAAATTAACTTTGAACCAACAGACAACTGTCATTATGCTAGGAGACTGTCATCAAAGGTGTGGACCTCTCCCGCTCCTTCCCTCCTCATTACAAACAGCAAAAAGTCAGTGTCAGTGGTCCGACACTTTGCTAACTCACAGAGTGGCTAAGTTGTCAAATGCCCACACAGACAGCTCGACATGTTGTCTTTCATGTGGGCAACAAAGACTGCAGACAGCAATCAACATCAGCTGAGGGTGGCGTCAGTACTGAGAGATGGTCACAGCTTCTCTCTCAGCGCAGACACATTTTCCCAAAGGCGTCAATACAAACATCTGGTATCATTCCTGGGAGGGGCCGCCACCCACTGAATGCTCTAATACATGCTAGCAACAGCAACTTGCAATTAGCATGTGAAAACATGAAGTTCAAGTATACAGACCACTCGGACGTTTTCACTACAGCTAGCGGAGCATCCAGGCTAGCTTTATTCAATGATGCCGTTCACCCCTCCAAGAAAGGAACAGCCCGCATTGCAGAAGGCTTGCAGAAGGTTTGTTTGCTCACCACATCAAGCGTAACGCCGGGAAAAGGGGACGACCGCCTGCTGAAGGCAGTGTCAGGAAACCTACACGTGGTCATAAGCCCCCCCCCCCCCCCCCCCCCCCCCCCACTGCTAAACAACAGGGAAACCCCCTGATAACCATCCCATCCCTGTCCCTCACTCAACTGAACATCACCCCTCCCTCAGTTCTCCTATCAAACATGTGATTTAGATGATTTTCCACCGCTGTTAAAGCCACTGCCCCAACTCCGTTTGTTGGACTGAAATATCTGATTCCACTTCTGCTCTTGCTCTGGCAGCTGCACTCTCTGCCTCTAGACGTTCCTTTTCAAACTTCCTTCCCAGCCCTTTCCTCTCTTTAGTCTTTTGCTCAGTTTCCATGAACTTATGGAGTTCATTTCCCGTGTGTTCAATTCCTTTCCTCAAGCATACAAGTTTCTCTATGGCGGTAAAACTTTCTTTAGCCGTGTGTCTCGTTTTAGCTCCACTAAAACAGTTACACCTGTAAAACCCAATGCTCCTAACACAAAGGAGCCTTAATTTTAAACAACGGCTTCTGTAAGAATTAGAGCTTGAACCTTGTTCTTTGTTTCTCTGAACGACATTGATTGATACAACCACCCTACACACAAGTCAGTACTCAACACTCAATGAATTCAAGGATGCGATTATATAAAGAGCTAATTATAATTGCCCTCAGTGGACGCTTTAACCTAGTACTAATCTAGCACTCTCTTTTGTTTCCCTCCTGAGACTAATTTGGGCCATGCAACCCTGGTAGGCTCGCCAATTTGTCCAGGAGGGAGAAACTGTGATGGGATTCCTTAAGTGAATCAAGTTGATGTATTAGGCTTAACATGCCAAGCTTATCTCTGCACTCATACACGCATGTGAGCACTCATGCACCCACCAACCATACACCGCTCTCTGAGAATAGGATCTCATGCATTCACATCTCTCTTAACACGACTGAGAACAAAGAATTCAGCTCTAACGTTGACTTTTTTAAAAACTAGTATTATAATTAGAGTTTTTAAAAAATGGACACAGATCGAGCATGTAGCGAGGTTACAGGTACACTTGTGAGGCCTGTATTGTCGCCAGTTTAATCTTCTCGTCGGGACATGCAGCCCAGCAACTGATTTGTGTGTGTGTGAGTGTGTGTGTGTGTGTGTGTGTGTGTGTGTGTGTGTGTGTGTGTGTGTGTGTGTGTGTGTGTGTGTGTGTGTGTGTGTGTGTGTGTGTGTGTGTGTGTGTGTGTGTGTGCGTGCGTGCGTGTGTGTGTGTGTGTGTGTGTGTGTGTGTGTGTGTGTGTGTGTGTGTGTGTGTGTGTGTGTGTGTGTGTGTGTGTGTGTGAATGCGTGCATGCGGCTGGAAGAAATGGAGGTCTTACCAGCCATCGTGGCAAAGTGTTTAGCGTCAGGTATTCTCTGCAGGGAGGTGAGTTCAATTCTCCATCATCAACCATATGGGGTTTTTCTGCCCCGACCGGCTCCCACCCAGAGTTGAATTTGCTACGGGCTCAGCTGGGAAGACTGGGGCCCCAAATGTGTGTTTCATCTACTGAATGGATACGTCACTGAGAGTGTTGCTCAAATTTCCTATGCAACACTGCATGTGTCTGTGTCTCTCAGGCCTGGTTGACGCTAGGTTATATTATGAAAGCGAAGCCTAGAATACAGCCCTGTGATGAAGTCTCAAGACTCAAATGTTTTCTTCTGAAAGGCCATAGCCCCTAACAATCGGGATATACATCATAAATCATGTCGCAGATTGATCTTGGTGTTCTTTATGTTACATACACAGTTCGCTTCTTGAATGCTTTATATACATAAATAGCTGACTGTTTTAACCGTGTTTTCATTTGATGATGACATTAACAAGGTTAATTCATGCAGTCTCAGACCGGAATAGAAATCCGAAGCATCACCATCATCCTCAATCTTATAGATCAGCGTAAAAGACTCAGATGTTGTGGCCCTTCATGCCCTGCTTTCATGGTGACCTCAGTTCTGATGTCCTCTCCACGTCTGTGGCCTTGGTGTGATTCTGTCGAGGTCACCAGTATTGTGAAGTTCATGCAGTAGTAGTCAGACGGTCGTGGAGGCGCCCGCCGGTGGGAGAGCTCAATCGCGCCGGTTCCGTGAATAAGCAATCATTATCGTCAGTATGGGGGCTTAGTAGGTGGTGTCCAGCGTATTGTGGATCAGAACAGGCGCCACTGAACACCACCGAAGTGATTCGGCAGCAGTGCAGTGTCTCCTCCAGTGGGTTGCCGCTTGAGGACTTGATATTGACTGCTCCCTATGGATTTGCTTTGCTTGGGCTGCGGTGGGGTCGGGCCTGACTGTGGCTGTGGATGGGGGTCCGATTGAACGGCGCGAATGCAGTGCCACTGAGGTGGCACTGAAGATGGAACTAATTTTTTTTTTTAAATGCTGGTCTTGTCAGGATTTAGTCTTTTTGCTGGATACTTTAGTCTTACTTTCCCCCAATAACAACAGTGTTTTCTCGGTTAATGCGTGTGCGTTTTCGGTGCGGTATTTGTTTTTGCTCCCATCCATGTTGGTAATTTTTTCATACAGGTGTAAAAGCCCAAGATTTCCAAATGAAAACCAAGTGTTTGTGAATAAAGACATTTTTTTTTCAAGTTCCCTTTTTCCTCCACCCCCCCCCCCCCCCCCCCCCCCCCCATTCCTCAAACGTGAAATAAGATTTGTTTTAGAATAAGGAGGCTGGTGTTGTCTTTCTGGAAGGAAGGCAGGGTGGGGGAGGGGGAAATGGGAGGCGTGGGGACTTTTGGTTTGGTAATCTGTTTTCCCTTTCCCTTTTTATCCCAAGCAAGCGGGGAATGGTGTGTGAATGTTGTAGAAATGGTCTTGGTATTAATCACCCCCACTTCTCTCTCTCTCTCTCTCTCTCTCTCTCTCTCTCTCTCTCTCTCTCTCTCTCTCTCTCTGCCTTGGAATTAAAAACAATCAACATAGCGAATGATCCTAGATTTGTAGAGTAAATGATCAAGAACTGGAGGAACAATTATTTCATCACTGTCTGCTTGTTGCGTTGCTCTAGGAGAAGATCGTGTGCGACCATATGTAATAATGTTCCTCGCCCTCATTCTACTCCAACAGCTCCGAGGTAGCAACCTTTCAACGTTCATTTAGTGCCTGAGTTTCACGGAACAAAGTAATTGATCGTTCTTCGTTTCATTATCCTGAATGTTCTGAATCTTGCTGAAGAAGACCAACAAGGTCGAAACGCGTCGCATTTGGTCTTGTAATTTGTTTGTCCCTTTCGTCCGGCAGAATAGTATTATTTTTTTCTTTACAATTATTTCCAGCGTTGGACTAATAATAACGTCACTGCGTCTTCATCAAGAGACAACCTATTCGTCTCTCCAGGCCTTGGAGGACTGCAAGGACAGAGCCTAGGGGAAGGTGGAGACACTCTACACACCAGACTCCAGAGAGATCATGACAGGCTAACGAAGCTGGCCGTCCAGTTCTGGTTGGGGAGTGCGTGAGCATGTACGAGGCCTGTGAGTTGTTCAATCATTTTGTGTCTCCCCTTCCGTTCTATTTTTTTTTGTTTGTTTTGAATCACCTTGACCCTAGTCCTGCTTTTATTCTGTTCTCACTCTTTGCGTCAACGTTCACCCCCAGTCCTCCTTTATTTCCACACCTTTTGGTTGTCTTTTTTAATGTTTTTTTTTATATGAAACCAGTCTGTAAACCCCCCCCCCCCCCCCCCCCCCCCCCCCCCCCCCCCCCCCCCCCGCGTATCGTCATCCTCTCCCCAAAGTCTGAGGATTTAACGTAAGAACTGGAAGAATGGGGAAGGGGCGGTGGATGTACTTGGATATAGCCTTACTTATGAGCTGGCTAAGCCAGACGTTTCCCGGGTTCCCAGTCTTGATTGTGCGGCATTTTACACTCCATTCCCCATGTGCGGCATTTTACATTCCATTCCCCATGTGCGGCATTTTACATTCCATTCCCCGTGTGCGGCATTTTACATTCCATTCCCCATGTGCGGCATTTCACATTCCATTCCCCATGTGCGGCATTTTACATTCCATTCCCCGTGTGCGGCATTTTACACTCCATTCCCCATGTGCGGCATTTTACACTCCATTCCCCGTGTGCGGCATTTTACACTCCATTCCCCATGTGCGGCATTTTACACTCCATTCCCCATGTGCTGCATTTTACATTCCATTCCCCATGTGCGGCATTTTACATTCCTTCCCCACCTGCGGCATTTTACATTCCATTCCCCATGTGGAGGACAAATGCACGTGTGACTTTGATTGTCTTCCATTCTGCCCTCTACTTTTATCACCCTTGTGGTCAGTCACACGAGTGTTGCACACTGAGCTCTATATTTGTGTAAAACAACAAACGAACAAACAAACAACAACAACACCAAAAAACAGTGACTGTCCAAAATAACCATAGCAATAACCATCTTCTCCCCTCCCTCCCTACCTCCCCTACCCCCACTCATAAGAGCTATCTAAAGCCTCACATATATCATGTGATCATGACAATCGCAGCTCCATCTGCGAGACGTTCTCCAGCGAAGCCCATCACAAAGCAAAAAAAAAAAAAAAAATCCCACGAGGATTGGTCTTCTCAGGAAATCTTTTGCTATCCAGTTCTCTCTAGATTCACTACTTAGCAGTGGTCGTTTAGACATACTGGCTGAGTTTCTGTTCTAAAACAAGAAAAAAAAACTATGCTGTTTATGCTCTGTGTGTGTGTGTGTGTGTGTGTGTGTGTGTGTGTGTGTGTGTGTGTGTGTGTGTGTTGTGTGTGTATTGTGTGTGGTGTATGTGTGTGTGTGTGTGTGAGAGAGAGAGAGAGAGAGAGAGAGAGAGAGAGAGAGAGAGAGAGAGAGAAGAGAGAGAGAGAGATAGAGACAGACAGACAGACAGACAGACAGAGACAGAGAGAGTTTCAATACATCTTATAAATCATTCACTGAAGAAAAGTCTCTTGGGGCATATTTTCAATATATATTTTTTCAGCTAAGTTAATCCGTATGCTTGTTCGTATCACATAATTATGTCAAATCTTACCATTTGTCTTGAGCACGTATCTGTTTCTGTATACGGAGCTCTTTCGCTTTGCGCCGTTTTTCTAGTATCATATTCAGAGTGTAGAGAAATGGGTTGAGTGCTGAATTGAGTGGCAGCACGAAAATGGCCATTCCGACGTTGACTTCCCCTGGAATGACGACACCACTGGCAGCCAGGACCCCGCACAGACGACAGACCGATAGGAAACCAGCACAGGAAATCAGACACGGCAACAGACAGGAGACGCATGGCGATAGTTGCTTCTTTGGAATGAGCATTGCCAGAGCTTGCGCCTTTGGTCTCTGTGAGCTGGTTCGACATAGTGTTGCTCCTCACTGACCAGTATACAAGAAACTGCCCTGACCCAATCATGAGAAAGAGGACTAGGTTGCAGACGATCATGACACTGAATGAGTACATGTGACCAGGAAAGTCAGCTCGGGTGACAGGCAGTGGAATGCAAATGTCTGTCTGGTGGGAAAAAACTCCCAGTGCGAAGTTACAGGCAGGAGAGGTATTATTGCCATGGTAAAGCCCAGCATCCATATGATCACACAAGCTATGTGAGCTGATCTGGCACCAAACCGAATGTGACTAAAAGGAAAACGTAGCACAAGGAAACGGTCAAACGTGATCAAACAAATTAGGAAAGCCGATAATTCAGAAGACAGCAGAGATAAGAAGCCTGCAACGCTACACGTTACACTATCTTTCCATTCAGTATCATTCCAGAGATAGGCACCAGCATATTTTTGATCTGCCACTCCGATGAAGACCAGATACACTCCCATTAGGAAGTCAGATACACACAGGTGAAGAACAAAAACTGCAAAACCAGTCTTGGTGCTTTCTAGCAGGAAATACAAACGATAGACAAAACTTCCAAAGTTTCCCAGAACAGCCAGAACTGCAAATACCACAAGAGCAGAGCGGTATGTAGTATATTTCAACAAATCATCGCATGACGATATTTCAGTAGATGGAGCCAAGCATTTGCCTCTATAATTGTCTGGTAAAACATGGAACAGCACAATTTAAAATTGTCTGTTAAAAGATACCTGAGCTTGCTCATGTACTTCATGAAATCTGGAGTGAAATCAGTGATTGGGCAACCCTGTAAATTCAAAACCTGAAGATTGTGAAACACACGTTGTCCCTCTAGTACCTGTATTTCATTCCATGATAGATCTAAGATTTGTAGCTCTGGCATTAGAGCAGACAATGCACTCATGTTGAAAGCATTTGCTTGGACATAGGAAACATTGAAGATCATCAATGATGGATGTGCATGTTCGTTTTGGGCATATACAATATTGCTAGACATTGGATTACCTGCCAAACTCAATATTCGAAGTTGAGGTATTCCCGCAAAGTGGCTGAAGCTGACAGAACGAAGTAGGTTGTTACTCAGATCCATGCTGTGAAGATTTGGGAACATGACTTCAGTGAAGTTCTTCCATCCACACGCCGCCTGCACACCCAGGTGGATCAGCATCATGTTATCAGTAATTTCACTCAAGCTCATTCCAGTGCCAGAAGCTTCAAGATAGCGTAGCTGTGAGACAGAGCTAACGTGGAAGGTGTGGCTGCAAGAGAAGGCAAGACCAGAGCAAACACATGACTCAGGACAAGAGAGATCGCACACCAGCTCATCATAAACAGATTGCTTCTCTCTTTCGCGACATCGATAAAAACCTGGGCATGCATTGTGATT
>JADBJO010009773.1:0-20000 GCA_016801955.1 Conus betulinus
GTGAAAAGTTGCGACAACAATTTCCATTATCATGCCTGCAACTTCGCTGTGGTGTCTTTTTGTTCGCCCACTATGAACACAGCCCGCCCCCCCCCCTTCCGACCTCAACAAAAAAAAAGTAGTGACCCGGTTGTTTGCAGACACACTATACGACCACAATCACAACCGCAACAAAGGTAACCAACCCAAATCAGAAAAAAGTCCCCCACACCCAGAGTCCCGGAAAACGAGAAAAAAAAAAGAACAGAAAGGTTCCATTTTGTGTTTTGTGGACACAATAAACAATCTTGCTGTTTACTCGTACAGCACTGAGCGTGATTTGCAAGCACTAACCGTCACAAGGTTTGTTTTTTAAGCCCAAACGATCACTCTGGTCGCGCGTGGTGCAATAGGACGCACGTTTTTTCAATTAATGACGGAAAAACAATCCTAGTCTAAACCCAAACCCGCCCCAGGGCTTTGGAACCAGCAGGTGAGAAACACCTGTGTCACGTGCAGGGGGGGGTGGGGGGGGGGGGACTTGAAATAATGAACACCAGATTATCCCCCCGTCTGTTCATTGGTCTGATGAAGGAGGTCGTACCGTCCTTAAGGCATGTAATAACGCCGCCATCTGGCAAAATTGCTGTCAACTGTTTCAGTCTTCACAGACACGGCAAAGACACCATACAGACATACAGACAGACACACAGACATAGACACTGTACACACACAGAGAAATTTTTTTTCTTTTTTTTTCTTTGTCTGCAAATGTTTGCCAAAATTGACTGGTAACAGTTATCATTCAAAAGTTCCGCGACATTTTTTGTTGTGGAGTGGCTGTTTGTTTTGCACCCACACACAACCGAAAACCAAAAACGCTCAACAACAAAAATGTCGCGAGCTTTTGAAATAAATAACTGTACCCATTCTACATTTGCAGACAAAAGAAAAAAAAAAGAAAAAGACAGAAAAAAAAATCTAACATACACACACAACAAAAGAAAAAGCAAAAAAAAAAAGATACCCGCACGAGGACTCTAAGCTAAACCACCATCTCAATGTCATTCAGGAAAATCTCAGGAAAAGTAAAATGTTCTTTGGTGTTTGTGGTGACTGCAGCTTTTTGTCTTCCAGAAAAGGAATCACTTCTGCCAAGTACAACATTCACAAGAAGACTTTTCTACATTCATGACACTGCTTTGCTGCTGCAGCAAGCTGCCGCTGGCACCGGAAAGACCATCCACACATTCACACAACAGGAAACATCCATTAGATCTGATTTTGGCGGTCTGGAATGTCCACCACCACCAGGGTGGGCAACCCCAGGGGAACCGCATCCTCGAGATCTTTCTCAGCCGTATTTGAGGTAAACAGCTGGAGACATGGGTTCAAAAAGAATAAGTTGAGAAAGGAGGAGGTGGTGGGGAGAGGTTTGAGGAATGGAAGAGGAGGGAAAGAAGTTGGGGGGTGGGGGGGGGGGGGGGCGAGCCGGGGGGCTCCTCAATGGACGACCTGGTCAACGGACAAGGCCGACTCTCCAACATAGTGGCTGCACACCACAATTGAATGCCACCCAATGATTAGCCTTGCTTACAGGAGAACAACCGAGTCATTTAGAGACTGGCGCGATCAAGACTGTAAATTTGGAAGAACATTGTGACTGAAAATATAAAAGTTGGTTTACGCCCTCAAATACTTGTCGGGGGCATCACAAGGCCAGCAAACGCGTCACGCCAGGGCAGGTTCCGAGCAGACAGATTGAAATCAAAGGAATGGACTGTCTGGGGACCCTCCAGCTGGCACAAAGACAGAATCACACAGGGTGGATGTAAAAGGCCTGAAAGGTGAGTCCACAAGGGGAGGTTTGTGATTTTCATCGTTAACACCCCCCCCCCCCCCCCCCACACACACACCACACAAGCAGGGAAACAATCGTGGGGAGTTGTTCTTTGGACCACATTATCAGTTTAACATGAAATGCTGGCTCAAATTTGTGGTAGGTCCTACTCAAACGGTTACATGGCTTTACATATCGTTTTTAGTGCAATGTCCTGATTGTGGCCAGTGCAATTGGTGCTGATTGTGACCTGTGCAATGTCCTGCTTGTGTGCCAGTGCAATGTCCTGACTGTGGCGAGTGGCCAGTGCAATGTCCTGATTGTGGCCAGTTGCAATGTTCCTATGTTGTGGCCAGTGCAAGTTCTAACTGTGAGTGTGGCCAGCCCTAGGCCTGGGACTGTCGGCAATCCCACAACTCCTTTCATCTGGTCTCTCCCCCCTCCCTCCCCCCGATCCATCAACATTCCCCTTCCTCCAACTCCACTCCCTCCCCTTTCCTCTCCTCCCTCCCTCTCTCTCGTGTTCCCTGATGCATGATCTATTAGGATCCGTGGCTCTCCTTCAAGGACGGCTGTAAGGGAGGATGACAGAATAGGAGAGAGCCCCCCCCCCCCCCCCCCACCCTTCCTCTCTTCCCCCACCCCCTTTTTCGCTGATGATGACAGCGGTCGAGGAAAAGGAGTGGACACAGATGAAGATGACTTTAGGAAGGACAGATATTATTTTTTAAAGGAGAAAGAAGGGAGAGAAAAGAGAGAGAGAGAAAAAAAAGAGAAGACAGCGGAAGAACGAAACAATGAAGAGGGCAAGATGAAGAAGAAGAAAGAAGGGTGTCGATGGAGGAGGAGGAGAGGATGAGGAGGAGGAGGAGAAGGAAGGAAGGAAGAGGAATACGCAGAAGTAGAAAGAAGACGAGAGGACGACGACGACGACGACGACTACGAAGAAGAGAAGAAAGAGGGAGGACTAGAGAAGAACAAGAAGAAGAAGTGAAGGTGAACAGAAGTAGATGGAGGGGCAGGTGGAAGAGAGAAGAAGAGAAAAGAAGAAGAAGAAGAAGAAGAAGAAGAAGAATAAGAAGATGCCGATGGTAAAATCACAGTGAGAAGAAAAAGGATAAGGGGAATAAACACAGGCAGTTCATTAAGATGATAACAGATGAAGAAGAAATGGATGAAAAAAAAAGAACTGGAAGGAAACTACAGTGTGGAGAACATGCAGAAGTGGGGAAGAGAAAGAGACAGAGTGACAGGTGGAATGGAGACAGGGAGCAGAAAAAAACAAATGAGAGAGAAGAGAGAGAGAGAGAGAGAGAGAGAGAGAGGAGAGAGAGAGAGAGAGAGAGAGCTGTGGCTGCTTTGATGTTCCAGTATCCTTCATTTTTATCCACCCATGTACGGCAAGGAGTTTACACACATAACTGTAGCAAATCGCATTATTGAGAAAACAAAACAATCTAAACAGCGTGCGCGCGCGCGTGAGAGAGAGAGAGAGAGAGAGAGAGAGATAGAGAGAGAGAGGGGGAGAGAGAAGAGAGAGAGAGAGAGACTGAGAGAGAGAGAGAGAGAGGTGTGTGTGTGTTTGTGTGTGTGTGTGTGTGTGTGGTTTGTGTGTGTGTGTGTGTGTGTGCGTGGTGCGTGCGTGCGTGCGTGCGTTGCGTGGGGTGTGTTGTGTGTGTGTGTGTGTGTGTGTTTGTGTTGTGTGTGTGTGTGTGTGGTGTGTTGTGTGGTGTGCGCGCGCGCGCGGGGCGTGCCTATAATTCGATCTACCACCCAATGGACGATGACAGTACAAAGTCTTTGGCTGCTTGTAAGTCCAACGCTCTCTGCGGCACTTGACGTTCCCGACTCCTGGATCACTCCTAGGCCGCCAACCAAGGACCTCCAGGCATCTCTGTCCTGGGCTCTTTTCTCCAGCTGGTTCCAAGTCATCCCCATGTTCCTGATGTCTGCTTCCAGGTCCCTGCACACACAACAACCCTCAGAACCTGTTAACCCTAAAACTGCTGTTGGTGTACTTCTCAATATGATGAGCGTTATTTCTACAGAATTCCAAATTTCTGTAGACAGCAGATGGGGGAAGGAGGGGTGGGGGGGTTAGGGGTGGGGGTGAGGAAGTGAGAGTGGGGGAAGTTCTGCGGGGTGGGGCGCATTCGCTTCGTTTTTCATCTGCCCTCCACTCTGTAAGAGACTTCTAATCGCCGGATTTGGTAGCTCCCCGATCTTGCATTCACTACGGTTAATGTAGATTCCCCCCCCCCCCCCCCCCCCCCCCCTTTTTTCACTTTTTTTTGTCAAACAAAATTACTTTTAAACCTGATTCATCTTCATACTGTGGCACAAATTCCATGCTGTCTGGCCGTTATTTTTTTTTTTATATATTTTTCTGTTGCCCCCTCCTCCCGATGTCTCAGGGCTTATTGTTAGTGAAGCAGACATACCCTGACGCGATTTCCCGCGTGGAGGAAACTAGCAAGAGTTGTCGCTCTTTTGGCAAAAGTCACTGTCATAGTGATGTCCGCAGTTTACAATTATCGCTCTAGAACTTCGTATTTAGATTTTTTTTCCGACTGTTGTCTCTTTTCTTTCTTTTTTTTTCTCTCTTTTTTTTTTCTTCTCTAAGTTCGTGTATATTCGTTGTATTTTCGCTAAAACATGTGTACAAAAATACGGCAAAATCGTTTGGATAAACAGTTCCGTATAAATAAAAATCTGTTCTGATGACGCTCAATCGTTATTCCACATCAGACACGCAACACCGTGTTCTGATTGGTAGAAAGAGCGTAGGAACGCAGTCAACTTGCTCTGATTGGTAGAAAGAGCCGTAGGAATGTAGAACTGTGTTCTGGTTGGTAGAATGAACCGCAGGAACGCAGGAGCGTGTTCTGACTGGTAGAAAGAGCCGTGGAAAGGTTGGCGGGAAACAACTCACCCTGGCCGTTGCCGAAGCGGCCCTGCGTTTCCCACCTTGGTGATGACCATGAGGCGGCCCAGGTCGATCTGCAGGTACTCGTACACGTCTTTACTGATGGGCTCTCTGGGGCACCACGCCCCGCCCTTCTCCTCTGACCCGATCCTGAAACACACACACGCACACACAGATGAAACATCAACAATAAACAATATCGATGTTCCTCTACACATTTTGATCTGAAGCTAGATGCCTCAGCTGAACAGATGTTTCGTGTGATCCACATTCTCAATCCTCTAACACACGCACAGAGGTGAAACACGCATCAAATGAACAATATATCTACAGTAGCGCCTTAAGTGACAGCTAATTGCCTAGGCTGAATTGATGTGACATGTACTTAACGTTCTCGATCCTGAAACACACGCATACGCAAAGGGTGAAATACGCACAAAACGACACATATTTATGTCACTCGTAGCACTTAGATTCGACGCTAAATGCCTGAATTAATGTTACGTGTAATTCACGTTCTCAATCCCGAAACACACGCACACGCAAAAGAGGTAAAATGCGCCACAAAATGAACAATGTCTATGTCATTCGTAACAATTTTGATTCGAAGCTAAATGCTCGAACTGAAGTTACGTGTAAAACACCCACACACACACACCACACACACACCACACACACACACACACACACTTGACGTTTAATACTTTTGATTTAAATCTAAAAACACTTGCACATCTTTCCTGAGTGCGCAAAGACACACTCCAACGACTGGTAAAAGAAAGAATTAGCACCACTTAAAGAAGAAATTATTAAATAATAAGCCGTGCCAAGACCAAGGAAATTGTGTCGACATAACTAGAATCAGCATCTCATTACATTAGAGAGAGAGAGAGAGAGAGAGAGAGAGAGGAGAGAGAGAGGAGAGAGATAGAGAGAGGAGAGAGAGCGAGGGAGAGAGGGAGAGAGAGAGAGAGAGAGAGAGAGTTGAGAGAGAGAGTATCTGGTTCTTTCTCTGTGTGTCTTGTCCCCTATTCCCCAGAACACACAAAAGACTCGCGAGCGCACGAAAGCACACACACACACACACACACACACACACACACACACACACCACACACACACACACACTCTCTCTCTCTCTCTCTGTTTGCTTGTGCCTGCTCTCTCTTCCTTTCTCTGTCCACCCCCACCCCCTCCACGGGTAGTGACAAATTCCCTCTCTTTCACACGCTCTCTCTCCCTGTCAGTCTGTCTCTCCACTCCCTCCAAACACACACACACACACAACACACACACACACACACACACACACACACACACACATAACATAACACACACACACACACACACACACACACACACGGAGGTCTGTTCTCCGACTCCTCCCCCGGTGGCAATCTTTTACCTTATTTATGCCCTTCAAAAAAACTCTCCAACTTCAAACACGCTTCAAAATGAAGCGAAGGATGGCAGACGAAAGACTCTTTCGGCACCACACACACACACACACACAAACACACACACACACACACACACACACACACACCACAAGCCCACGACGATACAATTTTCTACGGTTTTTTGAAGTGGTTGAAGAGATTAGGAATCATTAGAGTTATATCAGCCCTCTCTTATCTGTCTGTCTGCGTGTGTGCTTCTCTCTCTCTCTCTCTCTCTCTCTTCTCTCTCCCCCCCCCCCCCCCTTATTCACCACCCAATCTCTGTGTTTGTAGGCAACCCGATCGCGTATGTTTTTACGTTTGTCCGTGGGTACGTATGCGCATTGCGACCGTGCGTGCGGGTAAGCGCACCTGCAAGAGGTCTGACACAAAAACTCTTTAGCCCTCTCGCGTTAGTGCATTCGTGAAACACACACACACACACACACACACACACACCACACACACACAGAGACACACACACACAGACACACAGACACACACACACACCTAGCACACACACACACACGCACACACACACCTAACACACACACACACACACACACACACACACACACACACACACACACACGTAGGCACTTCACGTACACGCAGCATTGCAAGTTCAGAATTTCAAAGTGGGTTTACTGATTTTTCAAATGGATTTTTTAAGAACGTTCTAATGTAGTGAAACAAATACGAAAAGTTTTACACATGTAATTTTGATACTAAATCCCTTCAAGTGAAACATGACCGTTCTGCGAGAGGAAGTTTTAGACTTTAACCCCCCCCAGATTTGAAAGTTCAAATGTAAAAATGTTGATACTCATACTCTTCTAAATAAACTGTTCAGAGGATTTACATTTATGCGAAAAAAAGCCCATCTCAAACCTGAAAAATACTGTGGATTCAGTATGAAAACAAAGTGGGTTTACGAAGAAAGACCCAACTTCTCGGGTTTTAGACCAGAGATAATGGTGGAGTTTTACGTCCTCATAGGGCAAGCTGTTAGGGACATGTTTTTTCATTCACGGTAGTCTTTGGGACCAGTTGGTAAATCCACTTTTATAGGTTAGGAAAGCGCACACACATACATGAGCGCGCGGTACGCTGAGAGAGAGAGAGAGAGGAGAGAGAGAGAGAGAGAACGCCTCCGTCCATCCCCTCCCTCCTCCTCCCCCCCCCCCCCCCCCCACACACACACTCACACCCTCCCCTCCCCAGCTCAGCTCCCTCCTTCTCTCTCTCTCTCTCCCCACCCCCCAACTTTCTCTCTTATCGGTTTTACGAGCGTAAAACCCCATTAGCGCTCGCGGCCAATTTGCACGGCGGAGCGTGACGTCACGTGAACGTGACCATGAATATATTACACCTCAATTAGATGCGCACGCGCCGTCCCCAGCGGTTTCATCCAAGGGGTCGCTTAGCCACCCCACCACTATAACCTTCAATTCAAGCCACACACACTTGCAGACAAAAAAAAAGGGGGCGGGGGTGTGGGGGCAGAGATGGTGTGAAGGTGGTGGGATATGAACGATGGTTGAGGAGGGGAGGGAAAAGGGGGAGGGGGGGGGGAGTTACACATTGGTTGGGTGGAAAGTTTTGAAGAGGATCAAAACTGTAAAAGTTCAGTTCGTGGGGAAACTTAAGTCCCCACAACTTGTAAGTTAACATTGATCCATAAAAACCACATCAAACGCCCCCCCCCCACCCCCACCCCGAGTTCAAATCCTCTTTTGAGAGGTAGGGCGGGAGGTGGGGGGAGGGGAAGAGGGAGGAGGAGGGAATTTCTAGGACTTTCCCAACATTTCCTGAACTCGGGTCATGTTCGGCATGGCCAAATCCAACTAGTACTTCCTGGTTTCTTGTTTTTTTTTTTTCATTTTTTTTTTCAAGGTGGTTGTTGTTGCACCACCAAAAATGTGGTGATACCACAAGACCATAGGAGCAAGAGAATCCACACCGCATCGTCTCCCAGTCTGATCACGTGACTATTTCTGGAGATGGAGAAATAATAGCTGAACGAGTCTAAGAAAGGATTTCCTTTGTGTCATTCCATTCCCTGGAGGCGACATTGATCCCGATTGCTGAGGAAAGATGCAGCGGATTTTTTTTTTTTTTTTTTTTTTTTTATTTATTTTTTAACGGGCAGAAGCGGAATCGGTGACTGGCTTGCTTAAATTGTCTCCGTTTTTCATCTCTTTGTCTATCTCTCTGTGACTAGGCTGCTTTTTAAAACTGTCTCCGTTTTTCATTTCTTTCTTGCCTGTCTGTCTGTCTGTCTGTCCGTCTATCGCTCTCTCTCTCTTGCGCTATCCGATTCACCAAATTCTGCAAATAGGATCCATAGGATTGATAAGCTGATCTGACCGTAATTCATCTGTTTTTTTTTCCCAACATTTCAAAAGAACTAAACCCACACATCAGTTTGGGAACAAGTGGGTTAGATTTGTTTGTGTTTGTTTGGTTGTTTGTTTGTTGTTTTTGTTGTTGTTGTTGACCCTTACTTGGAATCTACTGTACGCCACAAATCTCTCCCTTCGGAAACAGAAATCTATCCGAGGAAATGTTTTAGTTTTTTTTTTTCTGTGGGGAGGGACTCAATCCCCAAAGGGCCCCCTTTCACCCTAGATCTGGACTTTTTGCCGGTGGGCTGTTCCCGAAGTCTTAGCAACAGTTTTTGACGTGCGCTAAACTGTCCCCTAGACAGCTTAAAGTGCACGGGGAATGCCACGGCACTTGCGCGAGGCCGACCTTTCCTCGTCTGATCGCTAGGGATGTGACTTTCAAACGACTCGTCCGTCAGCTCTTTTTTCATCAGGCTACCCCTCCAAAGACACGAAAAAAATCCCTGGCATCCCCCCCCCCCCCCCCCCCCCCCCCCCCCACCCCCCTTCCTCCTCCTCGAGCTATCTGGATGATCGAGAAGAGAGGGGAAGGAGGGAGGTGAGAGAGAAAGGGAAGAAGGGGGAGGGCAGAGTAGTCATGTCATGAATCGGAGGGAGAGGGGTGGGGATGGGGGGGGGTGGGGAGAAGGACTGGAGAGGGAGGGGAGATGGGGAGGGAAAGGTGGGGTAAGAAGACATGGAAGTGAAAGTGATTCTAATCCTAGCTTCGAACACCGGTCATTCTGTGCCTCGTTGCTCGTATCTGAGAAGAAAGATTGAGATTGTGCGAACGGGAGTAATACGGGGGGGGGGGGGGGGGGGGGGGGGGGGGGGGGGGGGGGGTAAAAAAACGACAAACAAAAATGTCAACGGCTGTTTCTACCAGTGCAGGGAAGTCATTGTTTCTGGGTGCTTGGGCAACACAATAACGGCTGAGCAAATTTCCCCTTTCATCCTCTAGCCTAATAAACAACATCTATCCTTTTGCTTGATTATATAATGTTTATTTTAATTGGAAACACGTTGAATTCCCTCATAAACAACATCTATCTTTTTGCTTGATATATGATGTTTATTTTAATCGGAAACACGTTGGTTTTGAAACTACATCATTTTAAGCTTCATCTTTCACTTTCTCACATCTGAACTCTTTAACATTTGTCACTGTTACTGTCAAATTAGGAAGGGAGATATACGATTCGCCGAATGGTTTCCAGCTTCCCTGTGATTGGTAGATAGACAGCTTTCGGTATTCACCTGTCAGAAGGAGATAACTCGAAACTCAACACACAGCTTTAGCGTGAAGCGCGTAGCGCAGTCCATGCAACCTTGACATTGTGACATTGGTTTCAGTACTTACGTTGTCGTGGACTCTGACACCTGAAACATGAGAGAAGGATTCAGGCAATTAGAGATGAAATGCTTCCGCAAGATCCATGGCATCTTTACAAAGACCACATTACCAACTTGGAGGTCCAAACCACCCAGACCCCAAGAGTAAGGCAAACTACTGGACCATACAAAGACCTGTTGCCCACAGTGGAAAGAAGGTCAATGAGATGGTTATGGTCATGTATCAAGATCCAACAGGACTTGCCAAAGCCATTCTTCAAGGAACAGTGTGAGGGAGGGCAGGAGAGGCAGAAGAGAGAAAGAGATGGGGAGGACAACATCAGTGCATGGACCTGGCCTCACACTCAGCAACTGCCTAACAGCGTCTGAGACCCGGGAGGAGTGGAGGAAGGAAGCTGGTTGTGAAGTCTTCTGTGGCGCCCCAACGGTCTTCAAGACTCCGGGATAGGTGAAAGGGTGACTTACATTGTGCTATCGGTTGACACAGAGCAGTAATTATCACCTATTATCTCTTTTCTTCTTTGTCTGTGGGTTTAGCGTCGTATGTCTGTCCTGTGTCTGCTTGGCTCTCAATTGTTGCTTGAATTATACACGGTCGGTCCATCCCTCTGTGTCTGTCAGTCGCTCGCCACTACTACTACACTTCATCTTTCAGAATCAGTCTTTGTCCCCGGGCCCCCGGCCCATTTTCTATCCTCCCGTCTCTCTCTTCATTCGTATTTTTCTCCTTCATACGCCCCCACCCCTTTCTATCATTCCTCTCTCGCTCTCTCTCTGTCGATCATATCTCTCTTTCCTCTGCTTGTCTCTATCTGCGTGGTGTGTGTGAGTGTGTGTGGTGAGCGTGTGTGCATACGTGCGTGATGTGATTGAGCGTGCCTGCGAGCGTGATGCGAGCGTGCAGTGCGTGAGTGTGCGTGGTGAGTTGTGTGTATGCACATGTGTGTGTGTGTGTGTGTGGTGTGTGTGTGTGTGCCTGCGTGCGTGCGTGTGTGTGTGTGGTGTGTGTGTGTGTGTGTGGTGTGTGTGTTGTGTGTGCGTGCGTGCGTGCGTGCGTGCGTGCGTGCGGTGCGTGCGTGCGTGTGTGTGTGTGTGTGTGTGTGTGTGTGTGTGTGCGACCCCAGGGGGCTATGGTCTCTCCCTGGCAGCAGCATGGCGGTGGGGGTCAGGGGACTGGATGTGCCGAGGACACAGGCAGACAGGACAGGAGGACTGCCAGCGGCTGCTTCCCAAATGCGCACATTGAGCCAGCCTTTCTTTCTTTTATACCTCCTATTTTCTCTTTTTTTTTGTTCTTTTGCGTGTCTTCTCTCTCTCTCTCTCTCTCTCTCGATCACTCTCTCTCTCCCTCTCTAAAAAGCGTCTCTCTTTCTCTCTCCCTCCCCTTTATTTCCTCTTGTTCTTAAAATCACTCCTTCTCTCCTTCCCTATCTTCTCTCTCTCTCATGTATTTCCCTCTTGGTTGTGTATTGATGACTCTCCCTCCCCTCCCCCCCTCTCTCTTTCTGATTCTGTATTAATGTTCGCTCTCTGTAGGCACATTCGTGTGCGGATGTATTTAAATCAAAACTTGTATCATGTGTCTTAGTCACTGTTGGTTTGAGTGCACATGTGCGCGTGCGCATTTGTGGGCGCACACGCGCGCTCGTAATGTGGTGTGTGTGTGTGTGTGTGTGTGTGTGTGTGTCTTGTGTGTGTGTGTGTGTGTGTGGTGCGCGCGCACCGCGCGGGCGCATGTGTCTGTAAGCGTGCACATGCACGTGCATATGTGAGCACGTGTACGAATGTGTACTCGAGAACGTGGCGCTTCTAAGCACGTCAGCATGCACAAGCGTTATTCTATGTTCGTCATACTGTAGAAAAAAAAAAAATGTTGTAACAACCACCACACTGACAAAAAGCTCACCATCCTGTCCACTTTGTCATCAAGCCGTCCATTTTCAAAGCAATGCTTCCCGAAGACACTCACCATGAGTCATTCATCGTTCCACGCCACTGTGCTACCTACACTCACCTTCTCATCCCCTTTCCCCCCACGCCCACCCCGCAAACCCCTCCACACACACACACACACACACACACACACACCACACACCCACGCACACACACACACAATCCACACACATAATTAACACACAGACGAACAGACAGGACACATGCACACCTAAAACACACACCACACACACACACACACACACACACACACACACATCCACCACACACACACACACACACACACACACACACAAACACGCACGCACACCTAACAAAAACATTAGTCTTTAAAGAACGAAATAGGGTGGGGTCGGGTTATGAGGGTGTAGGAGAAGGGGTGTGTGTGGGGGGTGTGGTGGGGGGGGAAGCGCCAAAAAAAAAATGTGTCTTTACTTCTCAAGTTTCTGGATATGTGTGTGGCGCGCCCCACGAAATCCGAGTCGACGTGGTGAAAGCTTGCTTTCTGTGGAAAAACAACAGGTGAGAGCGGCCACCAAACTGTGCCCCTCCCTATATGTTCACCCTGTTGACACAGAGTTGGGGGGGGAGTTGGAGGGGTGTGGGTGGGGGGTGTGGTGTTAAAAGATGCAGGTGGGGTAGGGGGGGGGTGGATAGATGCGGGAGGAGGAAGGCTAAGAAGTGGGGGACACCAAGGGTGGATGGGGCTGGAGAGAGAGTGAGGTGTGGGTGGGGTGGAGGGGGAAGGAAGGCCAGTCTGATTCACGAAGCGAAAGGCGTTCGCAGTTTTTAATTAACGTTCCCACGATGAAGCATACGAGCGACGAGCGTTCAAGCGAAGCAGGCCCCCGCCGCCATGTTAAGGGGAAGTAATGCCATTATCCCAGAAAAGCGCATCACGGGGGTAATTTTAATTTCTCCTTAGGCTCCACAACTCGCTCTGTGGCGCTGCCCCCCCCCCCCCCCCCCTTCCCCCTCCTCTCTCTCCCCCTCCTCCCCTGTTGTGTAATGGAGGGTAAGTAAGACACAGGCTGTTGGAGATAAGCAGGGAGGGGCCCCCAGAGGGCAGACCAAGACCAAGTGAGATCGTGGCAGTTGGGTGAGGTAAAACATTTTCTTTCTGGGGGAGGGGGGATCACTAGGGTAGGGGGAAAAAAAGTTGTCGCTTACATCATGTTCGGTGGTGGTGGGTGATGGAGGATTCACGGGGGATCAGAGTCGCTAGTTCATCAAGCTACGTGGGTGGTTGGTAAGTGTGTGGTGTGTGTGTGTGTGTGTGTGGTGTGTGGGTGGTGTGTGTGTGTGTGTGTGTGTGCGTCCCCTTCTCTCTAGCTCTCTGAGTACAGGTGCGTTCTTGTGTGTGTGTGTGTGTGTGTGGTGTATTTGTGTGTATGTGTGTCACACACCTCACACACACACACAACACACAGAGAGAGAGAGAGAGACTTTTGGAGAGTGAGAGAGCGAGAGAGGAGAGGAGAAGAGGAGAGAGAGAGAGGAGAAGAGAGACACCAACACACACACACACACACACACACACACACACCACACAACGGATATGGGGGTGAGGTGAGGGGGATGTTAGAAATGGGGTATACTTTCTACTCTAGACAGATTGATATTAACGAGAAGAGAGAGAGAGCGAGCGAGCGAGCAAGCGAGAGAGAGAGAGAGAGAGAGAGAGAGAGAGGAGGAGAGAGAGAGGGGGGGCACAAAGAACAATACAGGCCCACACAGTTCCTGTAAAAACAGATCTTTCTTCCTTTGGAATTAATCCGGAAAAATTCTCCCGAGGACCTCACCGGGATTTCCATCTCGTCAATTAAAAAAAAAAACAAACAACAAACAAAAAAACAAACAATAGTTAAAGGAACAAAAAAAAAGAAAAAAGGAGAAAAAGCCCATGTTGTTTCAAAACCATCCGTCCATGCAAAAAACTGCCACCGGGCCAGAACCATCGCATCAGACTGGAGTGAACAAATTCCCCGATGTCATCCGGACATACGCACGGGAGGACGGACGGACGGACAGATAGACAGACCGACAGGAAAAACAGAGAGACAGACACACAACATTTAAGACTAAGCGCGAAGAGCGGGGGTGGGGGGGGGATACAGTTTCGTTTGTCATGCATTTCTCTTCGGTCATCTGCACCTTTTTCAGACGTGCATTTTTTTTGATAGGGCGGTTGTGGCGAGAGAGAGACGGAGAGAGAGAGTCGAGAGAGAGAGAGGAAAGAGCGAACTACACGAGATGAGAGAGAGAGAGGATGAGGCAAGAAGGAGAGAGAGAGAGAAGAACATTTTGTTTCACTGTGAAGGAGGGTGTATTTGAGTTGAAGACATGAACATTTTATTATCACTGAACCCTTAACAAACATAACATCCAAACAAAAAAGAGACACAGAGAGAAGAGAGCTCGAGTTTTTGTCGAGAGACTCCTATCGAGCGTCCCCCTATTCCCTATAGTGTTCCCCCCAATCTTAGGACGAAAAGATGATCGAGATTGCCCCCCCCCCCCCCCCCCCCCTTCGACCTCGGCGACTGCCCCCCCCCCGGCACGAACACCCACAGATAGCAGAGAGCGAGACTCCCCCGACTTTTTTTTTTGAGACGTGGAGGAGAGAGAGAGAGAGCGTGTTACAAAGGAAGATGGAATGAGAACGAGGAGTGCATGAAGAGCAGCATTGTCTCGGTCGACACATTCATCTTGTCCCCGCCATTTTGCTGTCTGCGGCATTCGGGACAGAAAGGAGTTGAGGGGGGGGGAGGGTAATGAAGACGGCGGGGATGGAGAGAGAGTGGGGGAGGAAGCGCGAGAGGGTGGGGTGGGGAGTGAGGAAATGGTGGGAGGAGAGAATCCGTAGTTCCCATCATTATTATCTGCTTATCATTTTTTTGTTCGGTTTTGAAGGATGATTTATTCATTAACTTACACGTTCAGGTCGACTGTTCATTTATTTGCCAATTTTACGACTTTCAGCATTAGGCATGATTTTAACGACTTATCTTTGTCGTTCATTGGTTTCGTTTGGAATATCAGGTATAGGTTTTTTTTTTTTCTTTGCAGCCTTGCTTAATCGTGTAAGCATTAATTTTTTCCCCCTATTTTTGTTTCTTACTGATGATTCTGTCTTTGAATAGACGAATAAAATGCCTGGCTAATTTTGTAGTTCATAATTATGTTTGGTAAGCAACAGTGTGACCCCAGGGGCACACAGACATTCGAGCGCAAACAGAGCAGCCGCCATCCAGGAAAAGAGGAATCGGGGAGAAAACGGGGCCCATCTTTGCAGGACTGCATTCCATGCAGCCTGTGTAGACGACTTTGGGCCTCAGGAACTAGTCTTCATTCCCACATCAGGACCCCCACCCGCAGATGACCTGTCTGCCTACTCTTCTGTCGGACACGGCGGGAGAATTCCCCCAAATGGTGTAAAGAAATGAAGACGACACAACAGGACAGGCATACTGTGGAGACCCTTCATTAATGTGTTTTTTTTTGCACTGTCGCTGTTGTTTGCAGCATGTAATTAGAATTTTTTTCCTCGGAAAAGAAATACAGCTCTCCATGCGCGAAAAATATAAAAATTTCTATAAATATTACGAGGGTATGATTATTTTCTTAAGGTAATGAAATTGAATATACATTATACATGTTTGGGAGAGAGAGAGAGAGAGGAGAGACAGACAGAGAGAGAGAGAGAGGAGAGGGAGGAGAGAGGAGAGAGAGAGGAGACGAGAGAGAGACAGAGACAGAACGAAACAGAGTTCAGTTACAATAATCCAGAGCGCTCTCTTCTTATGTCTCGCGCACAGAAAAAAGATTGGTTCGAGGACGAAAGAGGGGGAGGGGGAGGGGGAAGGAGGGGGCGGTGGCCATGGGGGGAGTGGATGGAAAGTGGAGGGCTAGAAGGGAGGAAGTAAGGAGAATGGGAGAGGGGGGGGGAGAATGAAGTGACTCGGTATGTGAAGAGAGAGAGAGAGAGGAGAGAGGAGAGACGAGGAGAGAGAGAGAGAGAGAGAGAGAGGAGAGATGCAAGAGAGAAGAGATGGAGAATAAGAGAAGAGAGAGAGAGAGAGAGATGGGGAGGAGAGAGAGAGAGAGAGAGAGAGAGAGAAAGACGAGAGAGAAGACAGAGAGATGGAGGCGGGAGGTGGACGTAGTATGTGAGTTGGGAGAGGGGGTGGGGTGAGGGTGGGGGGTAGAGGGAGAACCATGTGGGAGTTGGGTGTGAGAAGAATCGATGCAGACGATCCCCAAATCCCTCCCATTTTCTGTCTCGTCTGCCCCTGCCGGTATCTACTGCTCTCCCAGGGACGGCAACTCATCAAGACTTGGTGCCTGCGGACAGTCGGGGTGGCGTCCCCTGGCGATGACCACCCACTCTCGGATCAATGAGCCCGTAAAGTACCGTGTTCAGGACGACACCACAACCTGGTGGAAGAAGATGTCGTGGGGTGGAGGGACCTTCTCTAAGGAAATCTGTACTGGCTTTCCAGCCATTTTTGAAAATCCGAAATTGATCGCAGTTTGCAGAAGGATTGACTATACATCACGATGGAATGCAAACTTGGTGAGACTTGCCAGCGAATGAATTACACATCTTAGGAGTTAATTTTCTTTAAGGAAGAATTGCATCTTGTGAAAACAAACAAAAAACAACCAAAAATGTCTGCTTTTAGGAGCTGTAACTATTTCAACAAGTTTTCCCCCCTTGTTTTATGTAGGACTCTATGCATCTTTTCACCAGTTCTATAGTTAAAAAAAAACACACAAAACTATTTTTCAAACGATTGAATCATGATCATTCCCAAAATAGTTTCGTACACACAATTTCTCTCTCTCTCTCTCTCTCTCTCTCTCTCTCTCTCTCTCTCTCTCTGACAGTATTGTCTCGATGTACTCTGCTTTTTGCAACATATCTATACTTTTTCATTCTTTCGTTTTGTTACGTATTAGGAATGCTGTACGATGCATTTACGCAATCCCTTTCAGTATGGGGCTTTGGCCTTCACCTGGATAAAAGTTTTGTATTCGTATTCTCTCTGTGTCTCTGTCTGTCTGTCTGTCTGTCTGCCTGTCTCTCTGTGTGCTGCTCTGAAGCTCTTAAGACCTCGCGCAGTCACAGAACTCATCAATCACGGGGGTCAGCCTTTATCTCCGCAGATCCCCCCTTTGATATGGGGACATGATCGGACATCCTGTTGAACCAGTTCTGAGCAAAGCAGCTGAGCAGGTCAGCTAACTGGCCTCTATCTGCTCTGAGGGGTAGGCTTTCGAGACGGCGATTCGTTCGTGTGCCGCGGAGATTGGTTTTAGCCTGAGAAAACAAGAACAGAAAAACGGTGCGAAATGTCGGCTGCAGGAACAACACACACACACACACACACACACACACACACGCACACGCACGCACGCAGAGAGAGAGAGAGAGAGAGAGTAGAGAGAGAGAGAGAGAGAGAGGACACACCACACACACACACACACACACACACACACACACCACACACACATACACACACACAAACACATACATACAGACAGACAGAGGCAGCTGGTCAAAGGACGTGGGTTCGTGGGGTTCTCTCCCTTAGGGACCGGCACCGTCGTCTCCGTAGGACCGGAATAACGGTGAGAGGGTGCAAGAAAATTAACGGCTCGGAAGCGGACTAAGCTAGCCCCCCCCCCCCCCCCCCCCCCTTCCTCCCTCCCCCTCACCACCATCACCACGGCAGTGGTCATTATTATCGTGCTGTCCGTGGGTCTGTTTCTCCATTTGTGGTCTGTACCTGCGACACGGTCACAGGGTTTCACAATGAGAATTGGGCCTGTGTCTGTCTCTCTGACCAACGTGGATGCTGATGTCGTTGGCTTCAGCCGGCGATTTTCTAGTTGATTTCTTTTTCTGTCTGTGTTTTCTTTCTTTCTTTTCTGTTGCTGTGTGTGTGTGTGTATGTGTGTGTGTGTGTGTGTGTGTGTGTGTGTGTGTGTGTGTGTGTGTGTGTGTGTGTGTCTGTGAGTGTGCGTGTTAGTGTTAGCGTGTGTGTGTGTGTGTGTGTGTGTGTGTGTGTGTGTGCGCGTGTGTGCGCGTGTGTGTGTGTGAGCGTGAGTGTGTGTGTGTGTGTGTGTGTGAGCGGAGGAGTGAGTGAGTGAGTGTGTGTGTGTGTGTGTGTGTGTGTGTGTGTGTGTGTGGTGTGTGTGTGTGTGTGTGGTGTGACGTGAATAAATTCGTCCTGCGGAACAAAAAAGTGAGAAGCTTGTTTTGGCCTAAAAAATCCCTTGACGGCAAAAAACGAGTAAACAAGTAAACAAATAAATGAATAAACAAAAAAAATAAACAGACAACACAAAGAAGTGAATGAACAGGACTGCCCTCGGGAAGGCAGTAAAATAAACAGATTAATAAATAAACAAATAAATAAATAAACACAAAGAAATGAACGAAAGGATTGCCCTCGGGAAGGCAGTAAATAAAGAAACAGATGAATAAATAAATAAATAAATAAACACAAAGAAATGAACGAACGACATAAACACAGACAGGCCCTCGGGAAATGGCAGTCCTCCGTCATGGCGGGACAGTCCGGTGAACTTCCGTCCGACCTTTGAGATCCATGCTTTGCTGTTTCTTCCAAAATTAAAAAAAACAAAAATATACACTTATAAAAAAAAAGGGTGAAAAGAAATCTTCAATCGGTGCAAATTTCAGAACTTGAACGGAAAAATGCATGGATTCGCCCTTTAGTCCGCTACAGAAAAAAAACCAAACAAACGAACAAACAAACCCAGAATCATCTATACGCAGGGAGAACAACCGTGGGGACATTCAGACCCAACTCTACGGAACTGTCGGTTTAGACAGGCGAAGGGTCGTGTACATTTCGCATGGGGTGGGAAGTTGATAACGCAGCTGGCTTGAGCTTTTCCTACATGAAGATGGTGTGTTGGCAACATACGCCAAAAAACACTACTGTAGCGTTCAGGGCGTGCGTCTTCTATCAGCACTCCAGTAGGGTTTTTGACATGCTAGTATTTGTAGGACTTACCTGCTGCCTCTACTTCGTCATGCAGAATGGGGAAGTTGTCACTCTCTGGTGGTGGTGGTGGTGGTGGAAGGGGGGGGGGGGGGTCATCCACGACAGTGAAAAGAAGGAAAATGAGATGGAATGGTCATGTATCAAGATCAGCAGGACTTGCCAAAAACCATTCTACAAGGAACAGTGCGAGGAGGCAGAAGGAGAGGAAGACAGAGAAAGAGATGGGAGGACAACATCAGTGCATGGACTGGCCTCACACTCAGCAACTGCCTAATTAAGAGCGTCTGAGAACCGGGAGGAGTGGTGGAAGCTGGTTGCGAAGTCTTCTGAGGCGCTCTAACGGTCTTCAAGACTCCGGGATAGGTGATAGGTGGTAGGTGATTGGGTGAAGCATTTGTAGTGTGTAACACCGGATACCCTCCACAATGTAACATCGCGTCTGTGAGTCACGTTCCATTGGACCACCAAGGATTCTGACAGACCGTTTTTTTTGTTTCTCTTTGTTTCTTTTTATAATGTCTGTTTTTTCCCCCCAACCTTGGTAGTAGATTGACAAGCCAAGCAACAGACAGAACAGACTGAACACACAGATCTCCCTGCCTGAAGCGCTAATGTCTGCTGTGAAACCATGGCCAAAAGGCCCATCATCTAGGTTTATTTTGGGCTGGTTTTTATCTAACTGGTTTATTTGTCGGTCTCTTCGGAGTTTTGTTTTTTATCCCTTTGCTCTGATAAATGGGCGCCGCGTGTGTTTCTGTTTATTCCGTCGCACACGTTCATTACGTACGCACGCAATCAGGCGCAACACTAGTCACGCCAACAAACAGACCTGCGCACGCTTACATTTCGTTAGAATTTTTACACACACACACACACACACACACACACACACACACACACACACACACACACACTCACACGCTCTCTCACACACACACACACACACACACACACACACACACACACACACAGAACTCACAGAACAGACAGACAGACAGACAGACAGACAGACACACACACACACACACACACACACACACACACACACACACACACACACGCATATATACAACCACGTTTCAG
>JADBJO010009773.1:23109-28109 GCA_016801955.1 Conus betulinus
TAAATCTTCTGCTTTGTCCCTCAGAAGAGAACGAACGAACTACATGTTGTGTTTTTTTGATGAAAGGAATGAGCCACAGTGGCTTTTTTTATTTTTTTGTTTATCCAAGCCCTTAAACAAGGGAAAGGTATCTAAACATACGAAAGAAAACATTGCATAGAACTGCACATCAACTCATACACAACAATGAATACTAGCAGTTAGAAATAACAATGCTTTATGTAACTAGAGGATGAGAGTGTGGGAGGGAGGGGGGGAGGGAGAATGAGATAGACAGGAGAGAGAGAGGGGGGGGGGGGGAATGGAGGAGACAGAATAAGAGACAGGTCTCATGACAGAGAGAGAGAGAGAGAGAGGAGAGAGACGAGAGAGAGGAGAGAGAGACAGAGACAGGCGGACAGAAACAGAGACAGACAGAGACAACAGAGAGTTGGAGACAGAACAGAGAACACAGAGAGACGAACACAACACACAACACACACACACACACACACAAACACGCACACAACACAACACCACACACACAAAGAGAGAGAGAGAGAGAGAGAGAGGACAGACAGACCGACAGACAGACAGACAGGACTCGAGAGAAATAGAGACAGAGAGAGACCAGAGGCAGAGACAGAGACAAGACAGACAGAGAGAGAAAGAGGCAGAGACAGAGACAGACAGAGAAGAGAGAGAGACAGAGAGAGAGAGGAGAGAGAGGGGAGAGAGAGAGAGAGAGAGCGAGGAGAGAGAGAGGAGAACGAGGAGAGACAGAGAGAGAGACAGAGGAGAGAGAGAGACAGAGAGAGAGAGAGACAGCGAGAGAGAGAGAGAGAGAGAGGGGCAAGGGTCTGGACAGAGGTGGAGGGCAGGGCGTGCAGTCAGTGTGATGGGTGGAGCCGGGTACTGTTACAGGTAGGGCAAGGACTAGGTCATGGGAGGGAGTCCCAGGAAGCAGAATGCCTATGTCAAATGGTTACATACTATTATATATATGATTATCTATTATATATATATATATATATATATAGTATATATATATATATTATCAGATATCAATCTATCTATCTATCTATCTATCTATTATCTATCTATCTATCTATCTATATCTATCCTACACACATACACACATGCATAATTGTGTGGGTGTGTGTGTGTGTGGTGTGGTGTGTGTGTGTGTGTGTGTGTGTGTGTGTGTGTGTGTGTGTGTGTGCGTGTGTGTGTATGTGTGGTGTGGAGAGAGTGAGAGAGACAGCGAGAAAGAGAATGAAAATAAGTAATAAAAGGGTAATAAAAGGAAGGAATGGGGGGAGACAGAGGAGAGAGAGAGGAGAGAGAGAGAGAGACAGAGAGAGAGATGAGAGAGACGGAAGAAGAGACAGAGAGAGAAAAAGGACGTGAGATCGGAGAGAGGGAGAGAGATGGAGAGGAGAGAGAGGGAGAGAGAGGGAGAGAGACAGACAGAACAGACAGACAGACAGACAGACAGATAGACAGACGCAGACACAGACAGTGAGACAGAGAGAGAGAGAATGAAAAAACTAAAAGAAGGAAGCAATTGAACACAGAGACAGAGACAGAGACAGAAAGAGAAGGTCTGCCCCGATGGATTTATAGCCAGGACATCCATATTTCTCCTTTTCCCCCTAACTCCCCCCCCCCCCCCCCCCCCCCCCCCCCCCCACCCCCCCCCCCCCCCACGAAACGAGAACTTCTGTGATGATAACCCAGCCACCATGGCAACGACCAATTCCCCAATGCACAACCCGACTTCAGGGCCCCACACTAAGCGTTGCCCAAAACATTCGCCTCCCCGCGGGTCGCCAGCCCATGGATAAGCAAGACGAAACCATCTGCATACATACTGTCTCAAGGAGGACAAAAACGGAAAAAAAGGACTCTCTCTCTCTCTTCTCTCTCTCTCTGTCTCACACACACACACACAACACACACACACACACACACACACACACACACACACACAAGTACACACAACACACACACACACACACACACACACACACAACACACACACACGGCACGCACGCGCACGCACGCGCACGCACACACACACACACACACACTAACACACACACACACACTAAATAACAGTCTTCTATGACGTCATGCCGCAGAGAGAGAGAGAGAGAGAGAGGAGAGAGGAGAGAGAGAGAGAGAGAGACTTTGGCACAAGGGCTTGGTGAAAAAGGACAGCAGAAGCCGTGACGTCAGAGCAAAAAGCAATGACAGTCTAAATAATAAAAAAAGAGGGCGGAAAGTGAGGGAGGAGTGCTTTGGGGTGGTGGTGGCGGTGGCGGGGGTGGTGGTGGTGGTGGTGGTTGATGGAAATGCGATGACGTTTTTCGTTTCATTGAGGCAAGGGAGTGAGGCAGAGAATAACGGCTGACCCGTCGGTGGTCATAGATTCCGTTATGACGTCACGCATGGTGTTGAATGAAGGTGGGGGTTGGGGAATGACTGGGTGGGGGAGGTAGAGCCCCCACGTTCTTTGAGAGGCTGCACACTAAACATGAATGCGCCTTGCTTATTAAGGAGTCAAGTATTCATGGACTGGCGGGGTTACATTGTTCTGAGAATGTTCATTGTGTCTGAAGGTTGATTTTTCTCGTTTTCTTTCATTATGGCCATCAAGGTACAAGCCAGGTGGTTCCAAGCAGATAGATTAAAGTAACAGGAGTGGGTCTATTTGGGGGGCTTCCAGCTGGCACAAAAACAGGGTCACGGGTGAGTGCACAGGCTTGAAATGCGACGTCAACTGAGGGGAAAGTCATGTATTTGAAGATTGTGATGTCATCGGTGGAAATACCCCCAACACAAGGGAAACAATTGATGTGGAGTTGTTCTTTTCATCAATTATCAGGTTAACATTAAATGCTGGCTCAAACGTAATGTGGTTGGCCTCAAAAACGCTTACATGGGTTATAATAATAATGATTTCATGAAAAATTCTTATTGCGGCGTGTGGCCACAGTAATGACATTTGTTCAACGTCCAGAATACAAGTGCACAAAACTTGATAATTGCCAGGGGTGGGATGAATGCGGGTGCGGGTGGGATGTGGTGTTGGGGTGTGGAGGGTGAGCGGTTGGAGAGGAGGTGATTAATTGCAAAAGGTCATTGTGCGATGGGTGAGGGTATGATAAGTGTCATGTGTGACCAACCGTCTACCATGCCAACATGACAGGGCGGACCTGATGAGTTCCAAACCTGCTGTGATCCCCCCCCCCCCCCCCCCCTTCCACTCATCCCTCAGCCCGCTAACAATCCCATTCTGAAAAAAAAGTATTTGAAATAACTGTACCAATTAACATGGACAAACGCATTACACGACAAAACACAACGCGTTTTGACCTCTTACGTCCTATTCAGGCAAGATAAGAAACACTCAGGACAACGAAAATGAAGAATGAGCAATTGCTTATCTTCTCATGCTCTGCGCAAGATGAGCGTTAAAAAAATATCCTAGTGAGATTTAAACATGCTTTTTGTCAGGATCTGGAGAGGGGAGGAGGAGGGGAACAGGGAGAAAAATAGTCAAGAAAAAAGACAGACAGGATGTCATGAAAATGTACCTTCAGCGCAGGTTTTGGTGAATGGGAAGGAGTTTTGCTCTCTCAATCCCACTCTTCCACCCCGCACAACAACCCACTTTCCCCTATCTCGTCTCTCGGCCCATCGGCTTTATAGACAGAATGGGGAATAAGTACTGTAGTGGACATCTTCCATCTTTCTGTCACACTCATCACCTATACCTGGCTGATCTTCTTTAGGGAAAAAAAAGCACATCCGCCTGTTTGCAGTGACGTTAGCACCTTAAAAAAACTACATCATCATCACCACCAGCACCATCAGCAAGAATGCTCCAGTTCCTCTGAGGTGGGGTGGGGTGGGGGGGGTGGGTCTACTATGTGTGATACGTGTACACCATGGAAGATTTCTTCACAGACAGTCTTGATGTAAAAACATGTTGAACTCTACTATGTGTGATACGTGTACACATGGAAGATTTCTTCACAGACAGTCTTGATGTAAAAACATGTTGAACAGGTGTATATTTCCAGGATCAGCCATACAACTCGCATCTCTCCATGACCTTGGTACAAAGCGTGACCACAGAATCCAAATATTTCTAACATTCCAGACTTAGTTTCACTGTCAGGTGACTGTAAGCGGAAAATGAACACCATTTTTTTGAGAAAAATTATAATTAATCCACCAGAGAAAGGGGGCAAACAAATTAAACAACAAGACACGACGCGTTTCTACCTCTTAGGTCTTCTTCAGACAAGATAAACAACATTCAGGACAATGAAAACCAAGAACGAGTAATCTCTGACCTTCTCGAATTGGGCGCAATGCCCATCTTCTGCCGAATTCTTCGTTTTCATTGTCGTACATGTTGTTTATCTTGCCGGCCGGAAGAAGACCAAACAGGTCGAAACGCGTCGTGTCTTGTCTTGTTATTTGCTTGTTCCCCCTTGTCTGTCGAATTAATTATGATTTTTCTTAAAAAAAATTAACATTCCAGAGTTTGATCAACTGACTCACGTATGTAATAAGTATGAAAGGTGGCTTTTCACATGTGTATATAGTCAGTTTGAGCAGATAGATGAACTGGCCGCCGTGGCGCAGTGGTTAACATTCGGGCTTGAATCCTGGGAGGTCGTGGGGTTCGAGTTCGATTGAAGACGCGGTGACAGCCCTGATATAGGCCCTTTGCGGTCGGCTGGGCTATAAGCAACAATATCTCTCTCTCTCTCGTAGCGGGCATTTCATTTTGGGTGACTTTTTGACCCAGCTGCCTCATATTAAGAGTTGAGTGTTCTATGAGCTCAAATGGGAAACCTCAAATTTCACAACCTACATTGCAGGTATCTGTAACTCCCAGACCTGGTTGACGCCAGAAAGAACAATGAAGGAAAATCTAGAGTGAATACAGTCGTGTCAAGTACTCTAAGACCAGATGGTACTCCATAGCGTCATCTTCATGA
>JADBJO010009773.1:40609-45609 GCA_016801955.1 Conus betulinus
AGCTGTTCTATCTGTGTGCCCTCTGACAAAGCTGTTCTATCTTCAGTGCCCTCTGAAAGCTGTTCTAAGAAGAAGATCTCTCAGTGCCCTCTGAAAGCTGTTCAGTCTATCAGAAGATCTGTGTGCCCTCTGAATAGCTGTTCTATCTCTCTGTGCCCTCTGAAGCTGTTCTATCTGTGTGCCCCTGAAGAGCTGTTCTATCTGTGTGCCCTCTGAAAGCTGTTCTATCTGTGTGCCCTCTGAAAGCTGTTCTAAGCTGTTCTCTCTGTGTGCCCTCTGAAAGCTGGTTCAAAGAATCTGTGTGCCCTCTGAAAGCTGTTCTAATCTTCTGTGCCCTCTGAAAGCTGTTCTATCTGTGAGGCTTCTGAAAGCTCGATCACCTTCTACATGTCAAGATCATGAAAAGATGGCCAGAGCTCAATCTCAGTTCTATTTTGTTTTATTTTTAGAATAATTCTTTTTTAATTAAGAGTTTCAGAATGTCATTCAGTCTTCACTGCATCCCTCATGCAAGTTAGTTGCAACTAGACGCAGTGAGCTAACGAAATCATTCTTTGACTGAAACAAAGGTAAGTATGAGGATCTAGTGATAAATGAGAATACGATAGAGAGATTATCGAACAGCAGTTTAAACTGGTATCTTGAAAGCATTTCATACGTACATGGAGAGCATGAGCAGAGTTTATATCCCCGAAGACAATGTGTGGCAAACTTCTTGTTGAGATTAAGAACACACACACACACACACACACACACCACACACACACACACACACACACACACACAAACAGAAGAAGAACAACAGAAGAAGAAGAAGAAGAAGCAGCAGAAAAAGCAGCAGGCAGCAGAAGAAGAAGAAGACGAAGAAGAAGAAGAAGAAAGAAGACAACGCGACCACGAAGAAGAAGAAGAAGAAGAAGAAGAAGAAGAAAGAAGAAGAAGAAGAAGAATTCGAATGACGACGACTCAGGACAACATAACAGGACGACTGAAGAAGAAAAGAAGGAAGAGAAGAAGGAGAATGAGAAGAAAAAATAAAGAAGAACACAAAGAAGGAAGAGGAGGAGAAGAGGAGGAAAGGTGCAGAAGAAGAGAGAGGAGGAGGAGGAAATTAAGAGACAATCGATCACCAGTTTAGATGGTGATTTAACAATGATGACAATGATGCTACATGGTTGCATTTTCGACATGAAACTATATGACAAAACCAGTAGTCCAGGTGGCACTTCTAATCTAGCCTGATCTGACGGCAGTCGATCACTGCAAACAAACCACTCATGTGCAAGTTAGTCGCAAAGTAAGGTGACTGCAGGCGGAAGTTTAAACATTTTTAAAAGATATTCTAAATACCTCCGGCAGATAACGTGGAGAAACTAACTGCAAGACAAAACTCTCAGCAAACAACGAAACTGAAGAGAAGGGAGGGAAAGGGTGAGGGAGGGGGGAGGGGGGGGGGGGGGGGAGATGGAGGACGAAAATGAAGAAGTCGAATTTGACCAGATAACTGATTGCTCGTTTCTTCATTTTCGTTGTCCTGAGTGTTTTACTTTCTCTTGCCTGAAGAAGACCTAAGAGTTCGAAACGCGTCATGTTTTTTGTCTTGAAATTCGTTTTTTGTCCCATGTTATCTCTGGTCAAATACCTGTTAAATTTCACTCATGCGCAGGACAACAACACAGTCTAAGCATCAGCTAGATCCTTGTTTTTTTTTTTTTTTTATTGTTACGTTTCAGCCACACCGTCCGTTTTCTTGGTTTCGCATAGAGAGGGCTTTCAAAGTCGAAACGCGTTGCCTCTGTGATGTGGTTTCCTGTCACTCGGATTCCAGCGGCCTGGTAATAATCCTATTTCCGTGTTTTCCCCTCGAAACAAAACGTCTGGGTTTGGCTCTTGCCCTGATGAGCTAGCGACGGGGCACTGGTTTAATGTTGGAATGACCTTAGGTCGCGGTGGCATTTAACGACCAGGAAGGACATTGAGATTTTTGTTTTTTGTTTTTGTTTTGTGGTTTTTGGAAGTGGCAGCAGCTAAAGTCATTCCACAGACAGATCGCGAGAGTAGATTTTTGTTATCAAACTCGTTGAAGTCAAAATGGAAACAATCAACCGGGAAAGCCAATCTTTCTGTCTCTGTCTGTCTAGTCTTGTCTTGTCTGTATGTCTGTCTGTCCTCCTACCTTTCCAGCTTCCACCCTTCTCTCTCTCTCTCTCTTTGTCTTTCCTTATGGGAGCCCCTCCCCCACTTGTTTCCTCTACCTCCCCTCTCTCTCCCCCTCTCTCTCCCTCTTCCTCCAAAGATTCCTCCCATTCACTCTTCCCTCTGCATCCCTCGACTCCCCCCCCCCCTCCCCCTTCTATTAGCTCCACTGACGTCCTCTCTTCCATCTCCTGCCTCCCTCCCTATCCCTCCGCCCACCCCCTCTCTTTCTGATAAGACAGAGAGGCTAACAGTTATGTGCAAACACGCGAGTATTACTACTACACGCTAGTATTACACGTTTTCATAAGCATTACAGGCAACCTCTTCTCCTCCCCCCCTCGCCCCCCTTCCCCCCCACCTCCTTCTTCCTCTAACAAAAATCTTTATACTAAGTTATCATCTCACTTATCAGCTTGAAAGGCAGACGACTGCAGGGATTCTTCTGGCTCATCACAAGACTCCACGAGTCAGCTAGCTAGACAGACGGGCTAGGCTAGTTTCAATATTGCCATGGTTTCTCTGAGCTTTGTCAGAGACAAGGGCAAAAACGCCACACACTATTTCACGCTGTGTCTGTCCCCCGCTCGGGTGTGTTTTTCGTTTGTTTGTTTTTGGTTTTTGCTTTGGGGTTGCCATCGATGCGAACTTTTGTAAGAGAGAAAGAAAAAAAAAAAGGGAGAGAAACGAGAGCTGAAAAGGGTGTGGGGGAAAAAGTGAGAGAGAAAAGCAGTGAAGATAGAGAGAGAGCGAGAGAGAGAGAGAGAGAGAGAGAGAGAGAGAGATAGAAAGAGAGAGATAGAGAAGGGTGTGTATGGTTGTGTGTGTGTGTGTGTGTGGTGTGTGTGTGTGGTGTGTGTGGTGTGTGTGTGTGTGTGACTGTGTAAGCGCGCGCGCGTGCGAAAGGAGAGAGAGAGAGGAGAGAGGAGAGAGAGAGAGAGAGAGAGAGAGAGAGAGAGAGAGAGAGAAGAAGAAGAAGAATAAGAAGAAGAGAGAGATATAGGACAGAGGTGGGGTGGGAGAAGATAGAGGTAAAAGGGAGGGGTGGTGGTTGAAAGGACCGAGGGTGGAGAGGCAATGACAAACACAGATCATAGAGAGATAGAGAGAGAGAGAGAGAGAGAGAGAGAGATAGAGAGAGATAGAGAGAGAGAGAGAGAGGAGAGAGAGAGAGAGTTTCTTCAGTTACACACTTATTGTGCCCTCGAAGATATAGGTACTGCATGTTTTGCAAAACTGAGATGTCATGAAATTCGAACTCCCTGTCTATCTCTCAGTCTGTCTCTCATTTATCTCCTTCTCTCCCTCCTTCTCCCCCTCCTCCACTTCTTCTTCTTCTTCTTCTCTCTCTCCCGCGCTTTGACGTCCCCCCCCCCCCCCCACCTTCCCCATTTACCCTCCCCTCTTTACCATTTCCCTCCCAATCCTCCATCTTCATACTTTCTCTTCTCTCTCCTCCTTCTTCATCCTCCCTCCAAAGCTTTTTTTTTTTTTTTTTACCTTCGCTTCTTCTTTCTTTGAAATCGTTTCTCATCTCAGCCCACCTCTCTTTTCTTCCAGTCTCTTTTTTTCATTTCTTCCTTCTTTCGCCTCTCCTCTCATCTCTGTCTTCACTCTTTACTCTCTACTCTCTCTCTATTGAAGCCCGACCTCAGATTCTTCTCTCTCCTCCGCAATCGCTCTCTCTCGCCTCTCTCTCTCTCCAGATGTCTCTCCTCTTCTCCTCCTCTCTCTCTTTCTCTCTCTCTCCTCTCTCTCCAACCGTCCCTTCACTGCCTCTCTTCTCCCTTCTTCTTTCTTTTCTTCTCTCTCATTTCCTCTCGTTTCACTACATTTCTTTTTTCCTTTTTTTTTTCTTCTCCCACTGTCTCCCACTCTTTCTTTTGTTTTCCAGTTTCCTCCCAATCCTCCATATTCATACTTTCTTTTCTCTCCTCTCTCTCTCTGCATATGTCTCCAAACCGCTTTTTTTTTTTCCTTTTTTTTTAAAAAAAAAAATCGTTTCTTTCTTCTCATCTAAGCCCACCTTTCTTTCTCTCCTGTCTTTTTTCAATCCCCGGCCTCTCTCTCTCATTCTCTTTCTTTCCTCATTTCTTTACTCTCTCTCTTTCTCTCCACTCTTTTTTTCTCTCTCTCTCGCTTCCACTTCTTTTCTTCCTCTCTCTCTCTCTCTCTCCGGTCTCTCTCTTCTTTTTCCTCTCTCCACTTCTTCTTCTTTCTTATTGTTTTCCCCCTAAGCACACCCTCTCTTTCTCTCAGTCCTCTTTTTCAGTCCTGCTCTCTCTCATTTTTTTCTTCTTCTTCTTTACTCTGGCCTCTGAATCGTCTCTCTCTATATCCGCTTCTCTCTCTCTCTTCCTTCTCTCTCTCTCTCTCTCATTCTCTCTCCTCTCTCGTTTCTCTCTGTTTCTTCTTCTTCTTTCTATCTCTCTCTCCAGCTTCTTCTCTTCTCTCTCTCTCTCTTCTTCTTCTTCTCTCTTCTCCTCTACTTCTTTCTTCTCATTCTTCTCCTCTCTCCTCTCTTCTTCTTCCTCTAAGTCTCTCTTCTCTCATCCTTCTCTTCATTTCTTCGTCTCTTTTTCTTTCCTCTGACTCCTCTATTCCTTCTTCTCTCTCTTTCTCTTCGCTTTCTTCTTCTCTCTCTTCTTATTCTTTCTTCTTCTTCTTCCTCTTCTTCTCGTTTTTCTTTTCTCTCCACTTCTTTTTCTTATCTTTTCCTCTCCACTCTCCTCCTCCTCTTTCTTTCCGTTTTCCACTTATTCCTCCCAACCATCCTCCATCTCATCACTTTCTTTCCTCTCCTC
>JADBJO010009773.1:63109-65609 GCA_016801955.1 Conus betulinus
GTCTGTGTGAATTCTTCATCAGAGAACAGACAGTATCTCCCCTGCCGCCCCCACCCCCCACCCCTCCACCCCCCCAACCAACCCCCTCCCCCCCTTCCTCCCCACACAGCCCTAGCAACGGCCTTCCTTCACCTGCCACAGAGAGACCAGGGCGGGCCAGCTGTGGCCTGGCGATGAGGATGAGGATGACACACACCGGAGCAGAACGACAGACTGCTTGGTGTACAGAGACACAGAGATCAACGTCTGTGTCAACACAGACAGACTGCTTGGTGTACAGAGACACAGAGATCCACAACTGTGTCCACACTCATTCAGACAGACTGCTTGGTGTACAGAGACACAGAGATCCACAACTGTGTCAACACAGACAGACTGCTTGGTGTACAGAGACACAGAGATCCCACAACTGTGTCCACACTCATTCAGACAGACTGCTTGGTGTACAGAGACACAGAGATCCACAACTGTGTCCACACTCATTCAGACAGACTGCTTGTGTGTACAGAGACACAGAGATCCACAACTGTGTCAACACACAGACAGACTGCTTGGTGTAGTACAGAGACACAGAGATCCACACAACTGTGTCCACACTCATTCAGACAGACTGCTTGGTGTACAGAGACACAGAGATCCAACAACTGTGTCAACACAGACAGACTGCTTGGTGTAGTACAGAGACACAGAGATCCACAACTGTGTCCACACTCATTCAGACAGACTGCTTGGTGTACAGAGACACAGAGATCAAACAACTGTGTCAACACAGACAGACTGCTTGGTGTAGTACAGAGACACAGAGATCCACAACTGTGTCCACACTCATTCAGACAGACTGCTCGGTGTACAGAGACACAGAGATCAACAACTGTGTCAACACAGACAGACTGCTCGGTGTACAGAGACACAGAGATCCACAACTGTGTCCACACTCATTCAGACAGACTGCTCGGTGTACAGAGACACAGAGATCAACAACTGTGTCAACACAGACAGACTGCTCGGTGTACAGAGACACATAGATCGACAACTGTGTCAACACAGACAGACTGCTCGGTGTACAGAGACACAGAGATCAACAACTGTGTCAACACAGACAGACTGCTTGGTGTAGTACAGAGACACAGAGATCAACAACTGTGTCAACACAGACAGACTGCTTGGTGTAAAGAGACACAGAGATCAACGTCTGTGTCAACACACACAGACAGACTGCTTGGTGTACAGAGACACACAGAGATCGACGAATGTGTCAACACAGACAGACTGCTTGGTGTACAGAGACACAGAGATCAACAACTGTGTCAACACAGACAGACTGCTTGGGTACAGAGACACAGAGATCAACAACTGTGTCCACACTCATTCAGACAGACTGCTCGGTGTACAGAGACACAGAGATCAACGTCTGTGTCAACACAGACAGACTGCTCGGTGTACAGAGACACAGAGATCAGCAACTGTGTCAACACAGACAGACTGCTTGGTGTACAGAGACACAGAGATCAACAACTGTCAACACTCATTCAGACAGACTGCTTGGTGTGTAGTACAGAGACACAGAGATCAACAACTGTGTCAACACTCATTCACAAAGACTGTTTGGTGTAGTACAGAGACACAGAGATCAACAACTGTGTCATAACTCATTCAGACAGACTGCTCGGTGTACACAGAGGACACAGGGATCAACGTCTGTGTCAACACAGACAGACTGCTCGGTGTACAGAGACACAGAGATCAACAACTGTGTCAACACTCATACACACAGACTGCTTGGTGTCGTACAGAGACACAGAGATCCCACAACTGTGTCCACACTCATTCAGACAGACTGCTTGGCGTAGTACAGACACACAGAGATCAACCACTGCGTCAACACCCACTCACCTGTGATGACACGCCGCAGCAAGCAAACTGGCTGGTGCACAGAGACACAGAGATCAACAACTGTGTGAGCACTCACCTCTGAGGAAGGGCTACAGCAGATATACTGATAGTGCACACAGAAAAAGAGATAAATTAGTGTGTGAGCGCTCACCAACAAATCTTTCCCCACACCCCCCTCCCCCCTAAGCTTGGAGTTGCACACATTGATTTAGACGCGCGCTGTTTACACACACACACACACACACCACACACACACACACACACACACACACACTCGCACGCACGCACGCGCACACACGCACGCACGCACACACACAAACATTCGCACACCATGCACGCACTCAAGCACGCACGCATGCGCGCGCTCGCACACACACACACACACACACACACACAGCCGACAGCAAAGGGCCATATTTAGGCTTCTGACCTCGCTGAGGTCGATTCTCGGCATAGAATTAAAGAACACACACACACACACACACACACACACACACACACACACACACACACACACACACACACATACACACACACACACACACCCTTTATACATACACTCACAGAAACAGGACCCATGCAATAAAAAAGAACAAATAAACAACAT
>JADBJO010009773.1:70609-78109 GCA_016801955.1 Conus betulinus
TCCCGCTTTCTCTCCCCCATCTCTCTCTGTGTCTCTCTCCCCTTCTCCCCTCCGATCTCTCTCTCACATTCGGGCTCTCCCTCCCTCTCCTCCCCCTCTCTCTCTCTCTCTCTCTCTTTCTCTCCCTCTCATCTTCTCTCTCCCTCCCTCTCTGTCCGCTCTCTCCCTCCCTCCCCCCTCTCCCCGTTTCGCTTTCTTTCCCTCTCTCTCTCTCCTCCTCCCCTCCCTCCCTCTCTTCCCCCCTCTCTCTCCTCCCATCCATCTCTCTCTCTGTGTCTCTCTCCCCCCTCTACCCAACCCCCCCCCCCTCTCTCTCTCTTTCTCTCTCATTCGTATACGAACTGGCTGTTTTGCGCTCTTCCTCGTCCACTGTGCCCAGAACGTAGCTCGGCACAGTCATTACACCGGCTAGTTACAATGGACAACTCGTGATCTTGAATGATGACATGATCAATTATTCAGGGCATCTCTCTGTCTGTCTGTCTGTCTGTCTGTCTGTCTGTCTGTCTGCCTCTCTCTCTCTCTGTCTGTCTGTCTCTCTGTCTCTCCTCTTATGGCCCGGGGACTCGAAAGAAAAGTAAGTAATCGATCGATCACTCGAAAAGTAGCTAAAACAAGTTCTCTCTCTCTCTCGTCTCTCTCTCTCTCTCTCTCTCTCCTCTCTCTCTCTCTCTCTCTCTCTCTCTCTCTCTCAGTTTTAGAAGAGTTCCAGATCTTATAATGACCTAGAAAGAACATCGTAACCGTCAAAAGAGGGGAACTACTCGCGCAAAAACGAAGGGATAAAAATTAACAAACACAAAACAATTAACAGTCAGAGGGATAGCCAGCACAATCATCAGATATTTAAACAAACATGTGATAGGACACGACACTTTTTTTTTGACTGATGTGTCTCACATAAATAAATAAATGTACATGGTGCTGTGCTTTTCTTGGTAACAACTTTCAATCCTAATCTTATGAACTGGTTGATCCTAATGAATGGTAAGTGCAGGTTTGAAAATTAATGGTGTACTCAAGAAAGAGGATATAATGTACCAGAGACTTACCGGTAATGTCTTAACTGATCACAGACAACAAATTGTACAAAGAATTGTGTCGATTAGTACTGGGTCTCAGAACATGAAATAACTGAAGAAGAACAAGAGGCATTTGTAGAAAAACAAACAAACAAACACAAAGAAAACGTGTGTTTGGATCATAACATTAATTTTTCAGCATTGAGTCCGAAAAAGCGTGTAGGGCTCACGAAGTTATACGTTACTATTATTGATTTCCGCAAAGCAATTTTTTTTTTTGCTGTCCCAACCTCTGCGCCACCTCAGAGAGTGCAGTGCACCCACGCCGCTCATTCCGACACGCCGTCCCGTCCACAGCCCCATCCCGGTCGGCCCCGCCTCAGCCCCGGCCACCGCAATCCACAGGGAACAGTCAATGTCAAGTCGTCAAGAGGCAACCCACCGGAGGAGACACTGCACTGCTGCCGAGTCACTTCGGTGGTATTCAGTGGCGCCTGTTCTGATCCAACATACGAAGGACACCACCTACTAAGCCCCCTGACTGACGACAATAATTGCTTAGTCGCGCGGAGCCGGCGTGAGTGAGCTCTCCCTCCAGAGGGCGCCACCACGTCCGTCCAACGACAGCCCCCATGGACTCGCCGATACCGGTGACCCCGACGGAACCAAACCAAAGCCACATCCGCAGACATTTGATACTGTCCGCTGAGAAAGGTCTGGAAAATTACACACACACAAATGGAATAAAATTGTGAAAATCCCAAGTATGCTGCTGTCAAAGCTCGGGTTCCAGTGATTTAACAGGAAATTCTTAATGAGAGCTCCACGTGGTCTAAAACAGGGCGAAGCATACTCACATCAGTTTTATTTTTCCGTGTTCCTCCACAATTGATAAAGAGACGGTGTGAAATACAACCATTTTCTTACATCATCGAACGTCCAACAATGCTACCTGCTGATGATGTATTGTTGTTTTCTGGCAGTGTCTACGATTCGTAAACCCCCATGATTACTGTACTATGTACTGTATAGTTACTGTACTGCGTACTGTATAATTACTGTACTTGCCATCAAAGTGCGTACTGTTATTTGTAACATGGAAAAATCAAAGATTATTGTATACAGAAACGGTGGTCGCCTTTCTGTTTCAGGAAGAAAGAGCATTTTGGGGGATGAAAAGTTGGAAATGGTTTGTATGTATGAACATGTCGAAATCTCTTTAACAGCCAACCTATCTTTTCAATGGACCTGGAAAGCCGAGTATGCGGTATCTGGGAAGATGCCCAAAGTACATTGAAATTAGTTGTAAACTTATACCTACAGGCAAATTAAATTCAGATACAATCATCGTTAGAATTCTATTTGCATATTTCTGTCAAACACCTTAACTGCCATTTTGTAGCCTGGTTGTATGATTTTTGCCTGCAAAGGAGCTCAACGTGTCAGTGCAGGTTATGTCGATGTAAACATTTCTGTTGTATACACATCGCCGATTAGAACTCACGCATATTACGGGCCAGGAGGTCGACAGTAAAGTAATTACTTCTGACATTGATTTGTCTTATTCTGTCTCTGTCTCTGTCTGTCCGTCTGTCTGTATGTCTGTATCTCTCTCTCTCTCTCTCTCCTCTCTCTCTCTCTCTCTCTCTCTCTCTCTCTCTCTCTCTCTCTCTCTCTCTCACAGGCTGAAGCCTAACATTAAAACATTGTCATTGTCATTTCTTCCCTGTCTCCCTTTCTGTGCCTGTCAGTGCGTGCCTCTGTCTGTCTGTCTGTCTCTCTATCTCTGTTTTTTTCTCTTTTAGGCGGAATACCAATAGTGTGAGGGTGGGGTGGGGTGGGGCGGGGTGTGTGGTGGGTGGGGGGGGGGGGGGGCGGGGGCGGGGCGCATGGATCCTAAAAGAAAGCAAACAATAACTATCTTCTGTATCTATTTTTAGAACATGTCATCTCACTTTGTCTGTCTGTTTGTCTGTCTCTGTCTGTCTCTGTCTGTCTAGTCTGTCTGTCTCCCTCCCTCCCTCTCTCTCTCTCTCTCTCTCTCTCTCTCTCTCGTGTTTCGCTCGCTTTCATCGTTGATTGGTAAGATAACCCCTTCTGCCTGCCTATCTGTGCCTGCCTGCCTGCCTGCCTGCCTATCTGTCTGTCTGTCTCTGTCTCTGTCTCTCCTCCCCCTGGTAAGATAACCCCGTCTGTCAGTCTGTCTGTCTCTCTCTCCTTTCTACCTTGCCTACCCCCTCTCTTCTCCTCCTTCCTTCTTCCATCCCCCCCCCTCTCTCTCTCTCGTGTTCGCTCGCTTGCTGACTGCTCTCTCTCTCTCTCTCTCTCTCGCCTCCTCTCACTGCTCTCTCTCTCCTCTCTCCCTCTCTCTCTCGTTTTCTCTCCTCCTCTCTCTTCTCTCTCCCGCCTCCTTCTCCTCTCTCTCTCTCTCTCTCTCTCTCTCTCTCTCTCTGCCTCTAAGGGAGCGACAAGGCTGGAACAACTGATCATGAAGTATGACCTGATACATTATTCACCACCGCTTCCAGCGCCTCGCTCAGTCCCCGCCGTGAGGGGTGTGGAGAAGAGGTGATGGCCAACAGACGGGCTGCTGTGTACATCATGTACAGTCTCATCGTCGTGACTGACTGACCGAGGAAAAATACACGCACTACACGCACTCCAGAACGTCTGTCTGTCTGTCTGTCTGTCCTTTGGACTGCTTGGTTTGTGTGTTAGTGTGTGTGTGTGTGTGTGTGTGTGTGTGTGTGTGTGTGTGTGTGTGTGTGAGAGAGAGAGAGAGAGGAGAGAGAGAAAGAGAGAGAGAGAGAGAGATTGTGTGTGTGTTGTGTGTGTGTGTGTGTGTGTGTGTGTGTGTGTGTGTGTGTGTGTGTGTGTGTTGTGTGTGAGTGTGTGTGAGTGTGTGTGTGTGCCTGTGTGTGCGTTTGTGTGTGTGTGAGAGAGAAGGGGGAAGGGAGAGAGAGAAAGAGCGAGCGAGCGAGCGAGCGAGCGAGCGAGAGAGAGAGAGAGAGAGAGAGAGAGAGAGAGAGAGAGAGAGAGAGAGAGAGAGAGAGAATAGTTAATTGCGCACATACACACAAACAAACATACACACACATATACACACCACCATACACACACACGCGCGCGCGCTTGCGCGCGAACGCTTACACACACACACACACACACACCACACACACACACACACACACACACACATACACACACACACACACACACAACACCACACACACACACACACACACCCACACACACACACCACACACACACACAAATAGTAGAATAAACTCAACACTACCGCAAACACACGTACACACTCAAACGCAGAAACTTAGACATAGATACAGGTACACACATAGACACACACACAGAAACGCGCAAACATTTACACAGCAGATATACATAAAAAATACAGGCTTACACAAACACACAGAGATAAACAGACAGACAGACAAACAGACACAATTAAGCACACACACACACACGCGCGCGCGCGCGCGCACGCACGCACGCACGCTCGCACAGAGGAGAGAGGGAGAGAGGGAGGCAGGGAGACTTTTTTGCGGGGAAGAGAGAAGGATGGAAAGACAGAGGAAGAGATCGACGGTGAGAGAAAGGGGGAGGGAGAGAGAGAGAGAGGGAGAGAGTCTTCACAAGCATACACATGCCCATGCACACATAAAGGAACATATGCAAAGATACGAACGCTTTAAAACACACACACACACACACACCACACACACACACACACACACACACACACACACACACACACACACACACACACACGTACGCGGACGCGCGCATACGCACGCACACACACACACACACACACACACACACACACACACACACACACACACACACACACACACACACACACACACACTTGTAAAGCGCAACTTACTTGATTGTGGCAAATGAAATTGGTTTGGATGTCTGCGATAATAAGCTTTAGTATTTTTCATCTTGAGCGCTTGAACACACACACACACACACATACACACACACACACACCACACACACACACACACACACACACACACATACACATGCACAAGCACACACACACACACACACACACACACACACACACACACACACACACACACACACACACACAGGGTGTCCAGGACGAGGGAAGTCGTGATGGTAAGCAATAAGTGCACTAAGTTGATGTATTATTAGTCAGGCTTAACACACCAAGGTTACCTCTGCACTCCTACACGCATATGCGCACTGATGCACCCACCAAGCATTCACCTCTGTCTGGGAATGGATGTCACGCATAGGTTTCCCTCCTAACACGACTGAGAACAAGAATACAGTTTTACCCGCTCATTACAATTACATTCCAAATCCAATTACACATAATAGAATAATTAAACATGAAAGATCAGTACGTCCTAATCCTGGATTTTAAACTCAGAAAGGCTTCCTACCTGGCCAGGTTTCTACACACACACACACACACACACACACACACACACACACACACACACACACACTCCACTCTCTCTCTCTCTCTCTCTCTCTCTCACACACACACACACACACACACACACACACACACACACACACACACACACACACACACACACACACTTGCACACTACACCACACCACAGTTTTCGAACAAGTCACTTCAAATTTTTCTTCAGCACTGGGGGATAGCGACGCCTTTGGTTTGTCTGGCACCAGGTTCCGGGATTGGGACTCCGTGGTCGTCTCTCTGGGACACGACGTAGAAATCTCCTTTGTCTCTTTCACCCACTTCTGGGTTTCGACCTCCGCCTTTCTCTCTCAGCCTGTCTTTTACGCCTAAGACCTTGCTGTCACTTGTGTTGCCCAGACCACGTTCTTTTTCTTTCAACCCTACCTGTCCCGCTCACTCTCTCTCTCTCTCTCTCCTCTCCTCCTCTCTCGCTCTCTCTCCTCTCTCTCTCTCTCTCTCTCTCTGTTCTTCTCTTTCTCCTCGTTGTATTGTTCTCCTCATCTCTTCTCTGTGATGTTCCCCTCTCCATTCAGTTTATAAAGGGATGGAACAAAAGGATATCCCTTGGGCCATGCCTTGTGTCCATGCTGCTTTTTCTACCACCTTGTTCACATGTACACTGCATTCTCTTCCAGATATATAATTCCACACATCAGCATTTACACACATCCCTACCACACTGCTTAGCAACACCACTTCGCACCGAATGGACATCGAAAATTCCCCGCTGACTCCGGAAGCTACTTTGACATAGTAATTATCGTATAGAAGCTACGACAACGACGACGTTCACACGCATTCACCTAGCCTGACAAAGCAGCAACACAGTGTCCCACAGCAGTACCTTCTGAACAAGTCCATGACTCCTGTTCTTCAAGGTCTGTTTACAAAGCAACTTCAGCTGACTGCGTCCTTTAGCGCTCAGTGGATACTCCGAAGTCCTAGTAGACAATTTCCCCTCCCCTTTTGCTCTCGGGAGTTTCAAACTCGAGAGGGGTCCTAACTACCTTGGGTGCCATCTATCACGTGACAATTCGTTACCTGACCATTTTCACCTCCTGCCTGGACACAGTTCGAGCATATGCGCTAGGCTAGGGCGCTACCGCTAATCAGCCGATTACCTATTTCTCCACCACAACGCGACCTTTCTTTTCGTATACAGCGCTTAAGGCCCTTTGTGAGAGGCTTCGCTCCCTTGACCCGGGTCAGACAGACAAACAGGTAGACAGACAGATAGATAAACAAACAGATGCATACAGATTACACGCACGCATATATCCCGCTATTCTTCTCGCTTCCTCCCCTTCCATCCTCCTTTTCTCCACTGCCAGGCCTCTCCTCCTCTTCTCTCTCTCCTCTCCTCCCTTCTCTCTCCTGTCGCTTCTCTCCCTCCTCTGCCTTCTCTCTCTCCCCCTCCCCCTCTCCCCTCTCACCCTGCCTCTCTCCTCTCTCTCCTCTCACCCTCAGCCTCTCGTCCTCTCTCCCTCCTTCTCTCCTCTCCTCCTCTCTCTTCTTCTCTCTCCTCTCCGTCTCTCTCTCTCTCCCTCCCTCTCGTCTTCTCTCCCCTCTCCTCTCCTCTCTCTCATGCGACACAACTACCTCCTCTCTCGCTCCCCTCCTCCTCTCCCCGTGTTTTCTGTGTCCTTTCGCTCTCTCTGATCCATTCCAGGTTTGACTGTCCTGGCGATGTGTTTTGTGTTTCTTGATCCATTCCAGATTGACTGTAAGGCTGTTATGGGTGGCCAGATACCTGTTGGTCTGGAATGAACTCCTGCTGCAACCCTTCAAAAGTCACAGTTTGCTGATTTGAATGACATACAACATCCGTATCCGTATCCGTCTGTCACAGACTCTCCGTGTATCCTGATACACGCCACCACTCACGAAACAAGTATCCGCTCCACACCCACACACACACACACACACACACCACACACCACACACACACACACACACACAACACACACACACCACACACACACA
>JADBJO010009774.1:0-5000 GCA_016801955.1 Conus betulinus
GATTTGGCTCCTTGTAGTCCGCTGGACCCTATAAACACTAACTAACTAAAGGTGTGTTCAACAAGAGGCCCCCCTCCTGTCAAAGTGTTACCCACCTGGGACATAGGGAGTGTTTTCTTGCATGTGGCCCAGTGGCGCCCAGCGGAGGATGTACCCCTTGTTAAATTAACGCATAAGGTGGTGTTTATGCTCTTGGCATTTACAGCTAAGAGAGTCAGTGACTTAATATTGTTCTCCATCGATAGCGATTTGTGCCACATAGGAACCCAGTTGTATTGTGCTACAGACAGTCTTCGGTTCAAAAAACGGATAGGCCTTCACATCGTCCCCCCCCCCCCCTGTGAAAACTAAGTGTGTGTGAGCATAAGAGGCTGTGTCCAGTTACATATATGCGGGAGTACATGAGGAGAACAGAAGGACAACGGCAAGGGACACAGCTGATTGTGTCCCCCTTCACCTACAAACCGGTGTGAAGTCAGCCACAGTCAGGCGGTGGATGGTTCACGTACTAAAGGACGCCGGCGTGACCGCCTCACCAGGGTCAACACGTGCTACAGCCACTAGCTGTGCATTGTTACATGACGTGTCATTACAGACCATAATGAACACTGCTGACTGGTCGAGGCGGGACACATCCGTAAGACACTTAGTGCGTGTTCTACCACGTGAGTCAGTGGCTCGTGCGGAATCTCTTGCAATTCAAGACGCAGTGCTACCTCTCTAAGCCTCGAGATACTGCCAGGGATGTGACCTTATGTGACCTGCTTGCATGCGTGCATAGACTCATTTTATAAAGACTTGTACATACGGAACTACGTACAGGTACAAGTACAAATAATATGCTTTCAGGATAGGGAAAGGAATTGTCCGTACTCATCTACGCAAGTCCTTACCATTTTACTATGCCTTTGTGCATATACTCGGTATATAAAGTCTGTATATACATGAAGTAATGGGTTTATGCCTTTGGTAGATATAGATATACTGCACCTTCAGTATTCTGTGCTCTCTCTCTCTCTCTCTCTCTCTCTCTCTCTCTCTCTCTCTCTCTCTCTCTCATGGAATCTATGCGACTATCAAACAGTCACCCGAAAGTGTAGGCTATTACACACAAATGGTGTAGAAATTGATAAATTTTAGAGTAAAACGTCAATTTCTACACTATTGTGTAACGGCCTACACAATGATTGTCGCATAGCTTTCTAACTCTTCTGTGTTACATGCTCCTTCTCGTATTACAAAAGCGCCAAACTGTCACGCGCACAAGCACTTATATGGGCCTGCAAAGGACGCTGGGTAACAGAAAGGGCCAATGGTCAGTGCCTGAAACAGCCTGCATCCCTCGCGAGCCGCGAGGCCCCCCCCCCCCCCCCCCCCCCCCCACACACACTGTTCGCAGGTTTGCAGTTTTTCTCTCAACGTCATACAAACCTCGGAAAAAAAGGGAGAGTATTACAAACACCCAAAAGTGCAGGCCATTACACAATAATGTAGAAATTCTTATTTTTTATGACGTTTTACTCTAAAATTTATCAATTATTGAAGAAGAGGGTCTCGTGGCTACGACTCAGCGGATGTCTGACCTACGCATTAGTCCAACGCGCTGGTCAGACCTTGAGTGCCTACCTACCATTTGTGTGTCTGTGAGTGTGTGTGTGTGTGTGTGTGTGTGTGTGTGTGTGTGTGTGTGTGTGTGTAGCGGATGTTCACACGTGTGTGTATGATGTGTGGGCATGGGCCCATGTGTGTGCGTGGGCGCATGTGTGTGTATGTGTGTGCGTGCGCGCACGCGCTTGTGTGTGTGTGTGTGTGTGTGTGTGTGTGTGTGTGTGTGTGTGTGTGTGTGTGTGCGTGCGCGCGTATATGTGTAGTGCGTGCAGGCATGTGCGCGCATTGTTTGTGTGTGTGTGTGTGCGTGTGCGGGTGTGTGTGTGTGTCTGTGTGTGTGTGTGTGTGTGTGTGTGTGTGTGTGTGTGTGTGTGTGTGTGCGCGCGTTTGTGTGTGTGTGTGTGTGTGTGTGTGTGTGTGTGTGTGTGTGTGTTATATCACTGGTGCGTGAATGTTCAGAAGATGATTTAGGAACAAGAACAAGATCATCAAATATAGCATATAAGTGCACGCGCACACTCGCGCGCACACACACATACACATTACAATAAGAACAACAACTCCTCCCCCTCAAACACATCCCACGCACACACACACACACACACACACACACACACACACGCGCGCGCGCGCGCGCGCGCGCGCGCACAACACACACCCATACACACACTCACACAGTCTCTCTCACACACACTCACACACCAACGCTTTCACACACATATCTGTGGACACTCTAATTAACACGCTGGCATTACCCCACTGATGAACACACACACACACACACACACACACACACACACACACACACACACACACACACAGTCTCTCCCGCACACACACTCACACACCAACGCTGCACACTCATGATGTCCATGGACACTCTAATTAACATGCTGGCATCACCCCACTGATGAACACACACAGCGCAAACACGTCTACAGTATACGCTGGGGACCCTAAGAGATTCAAAGTCTTATCTCATTTGACATGTGTTTCATCTTTTGTGTCGGTTACTGGAAAGGCCCAGTATGAGTTTGCCCCGATTTCTAGGAGTTTTCGCAACGTTGGCCTTGAAATTGTTCCAATGTTTGTTTGGTTGGTAAGGTTTCTTGCTTTTCCCTTGAGACTGGATGTGCGCGACCACTTCCTCTCTTGATGTTCAGATTTGAAAGATGGTCTATGGTGTAGTGGCTTTGCTCTTGTTTGCTTAAATGATTCTTCAGATTTCTTATCACATCAGATCAGCTAAGCAGTAATCCAGTTCTTATTGTTTCCTTGCCAGCCAGTGTGTCTGCTCTCTCGTTTCCTTTAACTCCAGCATGCCCAGGGCAGTACATCCATATGAATCTCTCCAATGGAAGGCTGCGCATTCCAAGCAGGGCTTCCCATTCCACTTTTCACTTTCTGAAGTAGGTTCATGGAGTCAGTCAGTATCATGGCTTGTTGAGCTTGAAACTGGCTTATGGATGTAAGCCAGTGGAGTGCTTGTGTCACTGCTTCTACCTCCATTGTTAGACTTGAAGTTGTTAAACTGTGCGCACCATGTCTCTCCTGAGTAGTTCGGCCATTTTGCTTCACTGTATATCCCCAGTCTGACTTACCTTTGGTGACAGAACCGTCAGTGCATATTAAAATATCATCTTTTGTGCAAAGATCTTCTGCTATCATCTAAATTTCTGCGTTTGTTTGCTTCTGGCCATCCTCGACAATATCTTCCAAGTTCTGGAACGATGACAATTTGGTAGAGGTACTTCAAGTGATCTGAATATTTCTCCCATTCCTTGGTTTCTTTGACTTTCTTTCTGCTAACTGGCACACAAGCTGTATACTGTCTTCTGCCTGTCCCATCCATGATTTTCCACGTCCTAGCCGAGTGCCTTTTGTTTCCTTGACTGCCGCATGAAATAGGTTTTGGGGATTTTCAAGGGCTCTGAAATATGCCTTTACCTGTTCCAGCTTGTGTATTGTCTGCATTGAAGGAAGGTCGAGCAGGTATCGCATAGTTTGAACTGGTGTGTCCTTTGTGGTTCCCAGGATCAATCTCATTGCTTCATTTTGAATTCTTTCTAATTTGAGAAGGTTGCTGTTGGACAGTGTTGTAAGCCCTAATCCATATTCTATCACACTGAGTACAAGTGCATGATACAGTCGGTCGAGATGGTAATCCATTGAAGAAAACTGATGAGGGTACTTGTCCTGATGTCTTGTTGTTGAGAGCGCACACTAATGTCTGGGCTTTTGTAGGGTTGGAAGACAACAGGCATGAAAGACAATATTAGTAAACATAATGCCAACATTATGAACATAACCAAATAAGGATCGTAGAAATGTTTGAGAAGAAGTGAAAGGAGGTGGAAGGCAAGGGAGGAGAGGGAGAGGGAGCGAGAGAGAAACGGGGTAGGAGACACGGCAGAGTCTAAAAATGGGGAGGGGGTAGCGGGATAGAGGGACATTACAGGCAAATAGTCAAATCCATCTAAAACGCATACAAACTTAATTATGATCATTACAGGGTTGAAAATGAGACTATCATACATGTACGGCAGTCACAGCAGTACGGGTAAGTGGAAATAGGTAGCTGAAGAGATCGAAAAGGAAGATATAAGAATGGAGACAGAGGGGGTGGGGGGGGGGGAGAGAGAGAGAGAGAGAGAGAGAGAGAGAGAGAGAGAGAGAGACAGACAGACAGACAGACAGACAGACAGATATACAGACAGACAAATCAATCCCATCAGACATTACAACAGGACAGACAGACATTTTACTCTGATAGTCGTGTTTCGAGCAGTCGTGCATGGGAGAACTGTGATTTGCTCAACAGGTCCTCGACATGCCGCTTCCAGTTTCACAGGTCGCAATCAGTCCCAGCAGGAAGCCATGCCGCTCACACGTCTTCAAACAGGATTCCGCTCCGCTGCGTTTTCTTTCCGTCATGGGTCACATCGAGCACAGTTTACATTTTCAAAAATAGAAATATCACTAGCTCACATCAATGCTAAATCAACACAGAAGTTGACACGTTAATCAATTTCTTTAAACGAATCTGACCTAAAATGTTTCACAGGACGTTGCGTGCTCATCACACACACACACACACACACACACACACACACACACACACACACACACACACACACACACACAGGCCTATACAGAGTAGAGAGATACAGAGAGAGAGAGAGAGAGAGAGAGAGAGAGAGAGAGAGAGAGAGAGAGAATGACAATGACAATGACTACGATTCTTTATTTTTTAACTGATAAAGTATTGGCTTAGTTAGTCATTCTTCATACTACTTGCGTTACGAGAAAGCCCCATTTGAAGGGGTGTGAACAATAAGAATGAATATATGATACAAATATGAATGACACTGTCATCCCATTATAAGCATGAG
>JADBJO010009774.1:10000-17244 GCA_016801955.1 Conus betulinus
ATGTCTACTTTTTGACCAAAATAGTTGTTGAGATAGGTACGTTGGTCATATCAAAGCTATCTATTTATTACAGTGGTTTGGATAGGTACATTCAGGCGTGATGCTCAGAAGCACAATCACTTATGTGACAGACAGAAAGAACCATTCCGGACTGCATGTGTGTGTGTGGGGGGAAGGTGGAGCACGGGAAAGCAGGAGAACAGCGCATTGAGATGGGTAGTGGGAGTGATGATTTTTTTTTTTTTTTTTTTTTTTTTTTACGTCGGTTGGAACTTTAAACTGCGAATGCTGTGCGCCACTCCTGAGTCAACCAGGCACCATGTTATTTTCAGTGTAGGATATTCGTTTATATCTAGTACCATGTTATTTTCAGTGTAGGATATCCGTTTATATATCTGGCACCATGTTATTTTCAGTGTAGGATATCCGTTTATATCTAGCACCATGTTATCTTCAGTGTAGGATATCCGTTTATATCTGGCACCATGTTGTTTTCAGTGTAGGATATCCGTTCATATCTGGCACCATGTTATTTTCAGTGTAGGATATCCGTTCATATCTGGCACCATGTTATTTTCAGTGTAGGATATCCGTTCATATCTGGCACCATGTTATTTTCAGTGTAGGATATCCGTTCAGACCTGACACCTTCTTCTCTTTGGTGTAGGATATTCGTTCATATCTCGTACCATGTTATTTTACGATGTAGGATATCCGTTCATAACTGGCACCTGTTTATTTTGAGTGTAGCATATCCGTTCATATCAGGCACCATGTTATTATCAGTTTAGTATATCTGTTTATATCTGGCACTATATCATCTTCGGAACAGGAAATCCGTTCATGTCTGGCACCAGGTTTTTTTTTTCGATGTAGAATATTCGTTCATCTGTGGCACCATGTCACTCTCAGTGTCGGGTATTTGTTCACGTTTGGCACCATGTTACTTTCTCCGTACGGTGTAGGCTGTCCGTGCACACCCGGCACCGTGTTTCTTTCGCCGTAAAGTGCGTATGGTGTGTCCATGGTACTTTTGCCGCAAGATGAATACCCTCGCACTTCTTGCAACATATTATCTAATCCGTAATGTATAAGATATTCGTGCGCACGTGGCGCCATGTTACCCTCGCCGTAAAATGTAGGAAACCAGATTGATACAACCAAGTTTTTGCTTGGGTTCCCAGCCACGTGGGCATTCGAGGCAACGAGGTGGTTGATCAACTTGCCAAGAGTGCCACAAAAGAAAATTTGAGCAGGTTGTCTATTCCTCACACTGATTTGAAACCCCAAACACAGGCTTACGTCAAAGACCTCTGGCAAGAGGAAAGGAACTCGCAGACGGATAACAAACTATTTAGATTCCGTCCAAACTTGAGTTTTTACCATGTTCCCGAGGCAGCCGTAAAGACGAAACAGTCTTGTGCCGTTTGCATACAGGCCACTCGTTTTATACTCATTATCATCTTTTTTTGAAGGGCGAGGAGGCTCCGTGGTGCATTCCATGTCATGTACCATCCACAGTGAAACATATTCTTTTAGAGTGTTGGGACTTACACGATGTGAGACATAAACACTTCACAGCAGAGTCCATGAAGAGATGTCCCACCCGACATTATCTTTCAATATCTGAAAGAGATAAACATTTATCATCTGATGTAATATTTTACGAAAGAAAGATTCGAAACGAAGTCTCTGGTGCGTTGTTGGAAGGTGTATTTTAAAGACGTGTGAGTGTTTTTTTTTTTTCTTTCTTTCTTTTTTCTTTTTTTTTTTTTTTTTTTTGCTTTGGACTTGTGAGCTGACTTCGACGTGGTAACAGCCCTGATGTGGCCCTTTGCGGTCGGCTGGGCTATAAGCAACATTGCCTTACCTTACCTTACCCTGGCATTGTTACTTTCTCCGTCAGGTGCAGGATAGTCGGTGCACGCCTGGCATTGTTACTTTCTCCGTCAGGTGCAAGATAGTCGGTGCACGCCTGGCATTGTTACTTTCTCCGTCAGGTGCAGGATAGTCGGTGCACGCCTGGCACTGTTACTTTCTCCGTCAGGTGCAGGATAGTCGGTGCACGCCTGGCACTGTTACTTTCTCCGTCAGGTGCAGGATAGTCGGTGCACGCCTGGCATTGTTACTTTCTCCGTCAGGTGCAGGATAGTCGGTGCACGCCTGGCACTGTTACTTTCTCCGTCAGGTGCAGGATAGTCGGTGCACGCCTGGCATTGTTACTTTCTCCGTCAGGTGCAGGATAGTCGGTGCACGCCTGGCATTGTTACTTTCTCCGTCAGGTGCAGGATAGTCGGTGCACGCCTGGCATTGTTACTTTCTCCGTCAGGTGCAGGATAGTCGGTGCACGCCTGGCACTGTTACTTTCTCCGTCAGGTGCAGGATAGTCGTGCACGCCTGGCATTGTTACTTTCTTCTCCGTCAGGTGCAGGATAGTCGGTGCACGCCTGGCACTGTTACTTTCTCCGTCAGGTGCAGGATAGTCGGTGCACGCCTGGCATTGTTACTTTCTCCGTCAGGTGCAGGATAGTCGGTGCACGCCTGGCATTGTTACTTTCTCCGTCAGGTGCAAGATAGTCGGTTTCTCCACGCCTGGCACTGTTACTTTTCTCCGTCAGGTGCAGGATAGTCGGTGCACGCCTGGCACTGTTACTTTCTCCGTCAGGTGCAGGATAGTCGGTGCACGCCTGGCACTGTTTTCTTTCTCCGTCAGGTGCAGGATAGTCGGTGCACGCCTGGCATTGTTACTTTCTCCGTCAGGTGCAGGATAGTCGGTGCACGCCTGGCATTGTTACTACTTTCTCCGTCAGGTGCAGGATAGTCGGTGCACGCCTGGCATTGTTACTTTCTCCGTCAGGTGCAGGATAGTCCCGGTGCACGCCTGGCACTGTTACTTTTCTCTCCGTCAGGTGCAGGATAGTCGGTGCACGCCTGGCATTGTTACTTTCTCTCGTCAGGTGCAGGATAGTCGGTGCACGCCTGGCACTGTTACTTTCTCCGTCAGGTGCAGGAAGTCGGTGCACGCCTGGCATTGTTACTTTCTCCGTCAGGTGCAGGATAGTCGGTGCACGCCTGGCATTGTTACTTTCTCCGTCAGGTGCAGGATAGTCGGTGCACGCCTGGCATTGTTACTTTCTCCGTCAGGTGCAGGATAGTCGGTGCACGCCTGGCACTGTTACTTTCTCCGTCAGGTGCAGGATAGTCGGTGCACGCCTGGCATTGTTACTTTCTCCGTCAGGTGCAGGATAGTCGGTGCACGCCTGGCACTGTTACTCCGTCAGGTGCAGGATAGTCGGTGCACGCCTGGCATTGTTACTTTCTCCGTCAGGTGCAGGATAGTCGGTGCACGCCTGGCATTGTTACTTTCTCCGTCAGGTGCAAGATAGTCGGTGCCACGCCTGGCACTGTTACTTTCTCCGTCAGGTGCAGGATAGTCGGTGCACGCCTGGCACTGTTACTTTCTCCGTCAGGTGCAGGATAGTCGGTGCCGCCTGGCACTGTTACTTTCTCCGTCAGGTGCAGGATAGTCGGTGCACGCCTGGCATTGTTACTTTCTCCGTCAGGTGCAAGATAGTCGGTGCACGCCTGGCACTGTTACTTTCTCCGTCAGGTGCAGGATAGTCGGTGCACGCCTGGCATTGTTACTTTCTCCGTCAGGTGCAGGATAGTCGGTGCACGCCTGGCATTGTTACTTTCTCCGTCCGTCAGGTGCAGGATAGTCGGTGCACGCCTGGCATTGTTACTTTCTCCGTCAGGTGCAGGATAGTCGGTGCACGCCTGGCATTGTTACTTTCTCCGTCAGGTGCAGGATAGTCGGTGCACGCCTGGCATTGTTACTTTCTCCGTCAGGTGCAGGATAGTCGGTGCACGCCTGGCACTGTTACTGTTACTTTCTCCGTCAGGTGCAGGATAGTCGGTGCACGCCTGGCACTGTTACTTTCTCCGTCAGGTGCAGGATAGTCGGTGCACGCCTGGCATTGTTACTTTCTCCGTCAGGTGCAGGATAGTCGGTGCACGCCTGGCATTGGCATTGTTACTTTCTCCGTCAGGTGCAGGATAGTCGGTGCACGCCTGGCATTGTTACTTTCTCCGTCAGGTGCAGGATAGTCGGTGCACGCCTGGCACTGTTACTTTCTTTCTCCGTCAGGTGCAGGATAGTCGGTGCACGCCTGGCATTGTTACTTTCTTTCCGTCAGGTGCAGGATAGTCGGTGCACGCCTGGCACTGTTACTTTCTCTGTAACGTGTTGAATACCCGAAGCATGCCTAACACTGCATTTCTTTCGCCGTAAAGTGTAAGATACACGGTGCACGCATGACACGTTAATTTCGCCGTAAAGTGTAGGATCCTGGTGCACGCCTGGCATTGGCATTATATTTTTTCGCCGTGAAGTGTAGGATACCCGTTGTACGTCTGGCATCATGTTGCTCTGTAGGGTGTAAAATATCTTGGCACACCAGACGCCAGCAACATTTCCTCTCTGATGTTGTAGGCAACCAAAATATGACAGCATCTGATTTCTCTATCAGCTCAGAACCTTGAATACCTTGGGAAATAAAACCCCGGTCAGCTGTCCGTAATGTTGATTCAGTAACTGGCATTTTTGTTGTAGTCCAGCCGACCAGTAGAAGCCATATTGGGGCTGTTACTACGGAAAAGACAAAGTTTTGTCAGGATACACATACGCACACGCCTGCGCACGCGCGCACACACACACGCACGCTCTCATGCACACACACACACACACACACACAAACGCACATGTAGGCACGCAGGCAGGCGCGCGCGCACACTCTCACACACACACACACACACACACACACACACACACACACACACACACACACACACACAAACACACACACACACACACACACACACACACACACACACACACACACACACACACACACACACACACACTCGCACCCACACACAAGAGAGAGAGAGAGAGAGAGAGAGAGAGAGAGAGAGAGAGAGAGAGAGAGAGAGAGAGAGAACGAACGAACGAAAGATGTTTATTGCTAGTAAGCTTACAGCTCATTTAGCAAATCGGTGCGATCGAAAATAAAAACGCGACGCGACACGATCTCATTGTCATGGAAACCACAGCAATGTTGTTTTTTTTCTTTCATATTACATGGCAAAGTTGTGAATGACAAAGTGTTCCTAATATGCATACACAATCCGTTCAGCAAAGGGCCGTAACCCCAGGTAGAACTGGACCAGGCCATGGAGAGCGTGCAATCGCCGCACAGCACATGCTTGAATGTCAGCGTGTTGTGTGTTGCTGGTACGTCTCCCCTTTTCGCAGGTGGGCCAGCTTGACACGTTCCTCTGATGACATGTTCCTGTGTTCTTATTTAATATACCAGAACATACAGTCGTCCTCCGTATTCGGCACGCAGGAATATTCCGACTCGCACAACAACACATCTACACCATCTGACTTAACGCAGTACAACCTTTCTGAACGCTGTGTTCCTGTGCCTATCTCGCAGACGTCTCTGTACCTGCCGATTTGTCAAAGTGGCAACATAGTCTTTCACAATGCCCGTGTCAAAGCCTGCCACTGTTCTTTCTACAATGTCTTCAAGGCCTGGGTTGCTGACAGGGTGCTGGAAATCCTGATGTATGTCGCCACAGTCAGACTGATCTGAATGCCAAAGTCCGAGACTGTCTTGTACATGCGAAGTGTCAGGACTGTGGTGTGTCTCTATTTGACGCCGGGAGCGCAGATACAGCCAGCCGTGTCTCCCTGATGAGTTTCCGACCAGCGGACGAAAGGCCTCGGAGCAGGCAATACAAATATATCTGCCTTTAAAAGGGATTGCGATGGTTCCCTTATGCAGCCAGTGAAGAGTTTTTTCATATTTTCTTCATTTCTTGTTCCCAGTTTTTACATCTTCAACCTCCTGCTGCCCCCCCCCCCCCAAGACAATTTAGTTGTTGGCCTGCGCTTGTTTTTTTTTCCCCCACTATTAGATTGTTCGTCTTTGTATTTGTCTGACTTCATTCAAGTTTTAAAAGGCTGTGCCAGTCTTGAATAAAAGTTACTCTGTGTTAGGTTTCCTTATGGGAGCAAAGACTACCCCACTTGTTTACTGTTTATAGTTTTAAAAAGTTCAATTCGGGGACGCGGTGGTACTATCCTAGATGAATGGTTATTATTCTTTGTTGGAAACATATTAGTAAGGGAGTGTGGTACTCTTCCGGACAATATTTTGAACATGAAAACAGCTTTGTTATACTCTAATTTCATTTTTAATGGCAAAATATTCAATACCTTATAATCAGACGCTTACAGAGTCGACGGCTTTAAAAGAACCAATTTCAAGGCCCGTCTATGCGGACTTACTAGAGGTTTCATGATATTATTGCTTGCTGAATCCCAAACAGTTGAAACATAATTTATGTAAGATTCAATGTAAGCACAGAAGAACATTTTTCGACTGTGTAGATTCAAGAATTTTTTCACTTTAGAGAGTTGATAGATCTTTTTAGAAATAATGTTACATATCCTTGTAATATGATCTGACCATGACAAATTATTATCTATGACAACTCCAAGAACTTTATGGCTATTTGTTTCTTCAATCTTTTTGTCATTTAAGTAAAGAACAGATAAATGATCAGGAAGATTTTGACGTTTTTGTCGAGTTGTTATAAGCATGTATTTCGTTTTCTGTGGATGTGGACACATGTGATTTAGTTCAGACCAGTCGGCTAAGTGGTTAAGATTTTTCTGAAGAGCTGTTGAGACTTCGACACCTAGGACAGAACCTTGTGGAACACCGTATTCAACAGGCAATGCAGAAGATGTTTTTCCACTAAACGTTACTCGCTACTCGCGAGAGTGAGCGAGCGAGAGAGAGAGAGAGAGAGAGAGAGAGAGAGAGAGAGAGAGAGAGAGAGAGAGAGAGAGAGAGAGAGAGAGATGCAAAAGAAAAAAAAGGCATACGTACATAGAGTCTTGTAAACCGATGCATGTTGTACAACCTGGACGGTTGGCATACTAGGAATTATAAAACTAAGCCATGGTGAGTGCGTCAGCCATTGAATCTTGCCATAAGTCAACATGAATTGCATCACTGGCCTGAGGATTGCTTGGTCTCTCCCCTTGTTTTTGCGTTTGTGTGGTTTGAACAGCAGTTTCGGTTTTTTTTTTTTTTTTCCAGTCTGCTTTCCATAATCTTCGCGTTTTTTTTTTTTTTTTTTTGTTTTTGTTTTTGATCGGTTGATGT
>JADBJO010009774.1:27568-37568 GCA_016801955.1 Conus betulinus
AACCAGGCCGTTTTGTCCAACAAAAATTGTAAGTCGGACATGGCTGGCTACATACATTATTCGTGTTTCCATACTCCTCATTCTCTTATGTCATATTTGATCTTTCCAATTACACCTCCAACCTTTGAAGCAATGCAGTCTCCCCCCCCCCCCACCCCACTCCCTTCATTCTTCTCTGCTACAAAAACTTCCTTTTATACACTGCTGACCTATTATTCTGCATTGTTACTAATTCGTGATATAATCATTTCCATCCTGTACTTCTCTTTTGGCGGTATGTTCGACATTGGACGTGCCATATTCAACTCCATCCAGTTTTTCCCCTTCTTCCCGCTGGTCATTTATCATTCATATGTTCTTCTACTATCTATCATTCGTGCTCTCCTCTGGAGCATCATTTAGCAGTTTCACGTTGTCTCCTCCTCATGTCCATTCATTTTCATTCTCCTTTTCTTCACTCGTCTGTGATGAGATGGATATGAGTGGTAGGTGGGTCCTCTAGGGGAAGGACTTGGAATAATTTCTCGATGAGAATTATCTTACATTTCACCTACACCCTCTTACTAGTGGTGGAAGGAGCAACTTTCCGGTACTAGTCATCAAAGAAATTTTTATTGTTCCAGGTATTGATAAAATACAGAAGAATGGCTCTGAGATAATTTTCCTTAGGCCTGTACTCTTAATTAAAAGTACTTACAGCTCCGAGATACAGAATTGAAGAGAGAAGTTCAAACATTCAACATTCGATTGAACAACAGGGAACTGACACAAGTTAAGTGCACTTTTCACACATCAACTTTTATTACTTACACATAGATAAGAAATGGCATGTCACTTCCATAGACTGAGTTTCAGTTCTCATTGGACTACCACAATGAGGGGCCCTCCCTCACTCCTACTTTACTCGCTGGCACTCTGTGCAGCAAGCTTAAGTTGGCATACAGGGGGTTCTGTCTAAGTTACACTGAATGTATATGGTTATTATACATCCACCCCACTTGCAAACACCCAGTGTTGTAGCCAGAGTGGTACTCATAGACAGGTTCTCACTGTTTCATCATAAAGTGAGGGTAAAGGGTCTGATGGGGGTTTGAGTCCAGGTGGTAAGCAAACTTAGCTTTGCTTCGGAAAGAATAGTTGATCTCTCCTGTGGCTGGTGACTGCCCCACTGGTGTAGATTGGTTGTCTGGTGTTGCCTCGGTTTACAATGATGCCATGGTGTCTGGTGTTGCCCCGGCTTTTGGCGAAGTCCCAGCTTCTGGTTCAACCGCAATGTGTAGCGTGATCAGGATCCCAGTTCTGCGATAAAGAGAACTTGATCTGTAGATGAGATCTGGTGGCTGGTCTGTCGAGTGCACACATTTACACTTTTCCTCTTTCTTTCAGAAGGGGTGTGAGAATCAGCCAGCAAAGTTTTTCTCTATGGTAGAGTTTCTGCTATAACTATTAACCTCCGCTTTTGTTTAAAGGCTAAGTTAAGCTTACAAAAGGGTAGGAGACAGTAATACAATGTTACAGTTTTAGTTAAACAACTCTTCCTTGTTTCGTATGAATTAAATCATACTGGCTGGGCTATACTTAGTCCAAGTACACATGTGGTGTAGACTTAAAGTCATACACTACAAATCATTCCAACAATCACCAGTATTTATAAAGCAGAGTAGCAGTTTTTTAACTGGCACAGGCATACTGTTTTCCTGATCAAAGTTAATCATTTAATTATCTTAACAGTCAGAACTGCATTCTGGCAAAAGCCAAGGTGCACACAAATAACAGTGGTCAGATTGGTCACAAAGAACATACCACTGGAGAGAGCTTTTGCCATATGAGGGCAAGCAAAAACTACTACACAGAATAATCATTCATCAGTTTGATAAATGTTGCTAAGCATTTGTACAAAGTTACAATGTCAACACACACAGCATACATAAAATCAATACATAGATTCAAAAATGTAAAACAGAGTTCCAACTCACTTTTCCTGGAATGAACAGTGAATGACTTGAGATCAAAGAGTTACCAAGAGTTTACTGGGCCTTCTCTGTCCCTTTGTCTTCCTCTGCTCTTGACTACAGGCAGTCCTGAGGGGTCAGTGAAGTTGCGCCTGTGTGTGCCTGGTATATGAATCTATCACTTGCTGAATCAAATTTTGACAACCTGTCATTCACCCATCAGGGGTGAGAGGGGGAGGGATTTAGTCTTGTCACCAATCACCTCGGAAGGTGTTTGAATCTAATCGGCACCCGTTAATTTATGCGTCCGTATAGGTGTCCATGAGCACCAGTTAATTTATGCGTCCGTATAGGTGTCCGCGAGCACCAGTTAATTTATGCGTCTGTATAGCTGTCCGTGAGCACGTGTAGGTGTCTGCGAGCACGGGGATCGCAGGATGATTGCCTTTGTGTGTCAATTAAGGCCGCACGCGGCTCAGGGAGAGGCGGGGGGGGGGGGGGGGGGGGGGGGGGGGGTTGGCGGTGAAGAGAAAAGCAGCAACCTGCCTTTGTGTCACGGGGTAGAGAGGTGGGGGGGGGGGGTGAGACGAGCTATTGTGTGGGCTATGGTTAGAGCGCACATCCCACGCTGTGTAGTATCACCCAGCATGGGGAGGGAGGGTTGAGAGGGGGGGAGGGATAAGGCCGCTAAGAACGAAAGGCATCACGCATTTACCGTGACGCAATTTTTCTTGTAGCAGATAGTCAAAGCCGTGCGACTCACATTGTTCTAAGAGGGAGGAAAGTGGGGGGGGGGGGGGGGGGGGGGGGGGGTTGAAGATTTGAAATCTATTCTGGGGTTTGGTGTTTTAGTGGGACCGATCGGATGGTGTTGTCAAGCGTCACGTCGCATCGTCCATCATTCATCCTTCTCACATTCCCCAGTGATCGTTTGGTCTCTCATCTACCATTCTTATGCTCTCTTCTTCTCATCTTGTTCTTCATTTGCTATTGTCATGTTCTGCCCCCGTCCTACACTCAGCATAAAAATGGTTCTCTTGGTCTTATCATGTGAACTATTCATTATTAACGCGTTTCTGTCTTCTCATTGCATCTCATTCTGTGCTGATTGTGCCCATTATTTCTCTGTTGCTGTTCTATTTTCATTACGGCCATCATTCTCACGCTCTACCCTTTCCTTCACTTTCACCATCTGACCTTCGTTCATCAGCATTGCACCACCCTTCTTTCTTTTATTTATCTTTCCTGCGTTCTTTTTTTTTTTCCCTAACCATCAGTCCAACATTTTATTGTTCTCTCTCAGTTTCCTCCCATCAAGCGTTCACCATTCTCACATTCCCCCCCCCCCTCCCCCAATTCAATATTCATCATTTTCTACCCCCGTCCTTCCCCCTTCCTACACACCCACCCGCCTCCACCCCTTCCCATCCCATACACAGACACCACACACACACACACACACACACACACACACACACACACACGCACACACACACACACGCAAGCATGCGCGCACTTCGTCCACTATTCACCGTTAGCATGTTTTACACTACTCCCTCAGTCATCCTCCTCACCTTTTCCACAGTTCAATTTTCATCATTCTTGCGTTTTCGTCAGTCCAGCATTATTTATGGTCATTTCCTCCCCCCCAACCTGTTCAACATTCATGTATACCCCTGTGCAAACATCTACATTGTCACACCCCCCCCCCCCCCCCCTCAACATTCATCGTTTTCACATTTTCCCTCGTCCGACATTCATCATTTTAAAGTTTTTTTCCCCTGTCCTACATTGATCATTCTTACATTCCCCCCATTCCAAATTCATCATTCTCACATTTTATTCTAACATTCATAATTTTCCTGCTTTCCCCTGTCATAATTCATTATTCTCACGTTTATCCCCGCCCAACATTCATCATTCTCACCTTTTCTGCCACTCCAGAGCGTTTCGTTTTCACGTTTCCTCCATCCAACATTCATCATTCTCATGTTTGCTTCGGGCCAACAATCATTATTTTCATCTTTTCCTGTTTCCGGTATTCATTATTTTCACCGTTTCCCCAATCATTCATTCCGTATTTTCACCTTTCCCCTGGTCAAACATTAATTGTTCCCACGTTTTCCCCTGTCCAACATTTATCATTCGCACATTTCTCCCCTCTCCAGAATGCTTCATTATCGCGTTTTTCCTGTCCGATATTTATCATTCACAACTTTCCCACAAGTCCAACATTCATTATTTTCATGTTTCCTTTCTTCCAAAATCTATCGTTTTCATGTCATCTTCTTGATCAAGTTCACCCTTCACCATTCCTCTACTTTCTCTTCACCAATTTCGTCTGCCATTTGTCATTCTCTCTCCTTTTCTGATTGCATCCAGCATTCGTCTTTCTCTCGTTCCCTTCTCATTCCATTCATCACTGGGTTACTCTGACACTGTCCGATTTTCATGTACTCCATGAATCCCACGTTCTTCCCTCAAATCACCCTTCCTCTTTGAGTTTCCCATTCATCATTCTCACTTTCTCTTTTTCACTGCTTGCAGTCACTGATCATTCCTTTGTTTCCTTCATTTCGTTTTGGCCATCCTGCACCATTCCAATGGTGCCGAGTGTTCATGCATCCATCACTGTCAAATTCCTGTCTTCTTTTCCCTCTTATTTGTCATCGTTTCTCACATTACTTTTCCATTCACAATTCTGCCCGTCACCTTTCACACATCATTTATCATTATCACATTATTCTTTTCATCCCTCGTTCGTAGATTCCGCTTTCTGTTTACATTCCAGGCCTCATTCGTGCTTCTGACGCGTTGGACATCTCGATCTTTACTCATCTCATGTTCTCCTTTCGTCCATCCTTTTATCATTTTCATTTTCGTGTTTGCCTGTTTTCTTCCGTTCGGGGCCACATGCGCCATCCTCAGTGTCTTGCCTTTTCTTCCGAACTGCTCTTCATCACTCCGCGTTTGTCTTCCATTTCTTTTTCATCATGTTCACGTTCTTCTCCCCACCCTCTCTTCATCCTTCCGGCGTTCTCCTTTTCTCCTGTCTTTCACCATTCTTCAGTTTTTCTTCATCCTTTATTCGCCCGTTTTCCTCCCCCTGTTGATCTTTTGTCATTCTCATATTCTTTTCTCAATCTGTTCGTAATTATAATGTTCTAGTCCAGTCGATCACTGACCATATTCTCGTTCTTGTCAGTCAAAAATAATCTTCACAGTTCCTTGTTCTCATTGTGCCTGTTATTTATGTTCCTTACTTCTTTCTTTCTGCTGTTTACGTTCTCTGGTTCCTAGTCTTCATACAGACTTCAACATAAGTTAAGGAGCACACTGCAGAATGCCTTAGGTGCTTTCAAAATCAAATATCAAATAAAGGTTAGTAATTGCCAAGTTTCTGAACGCGACAGTCGTCAGGCCTTCTCAATAAATACTGCCAAGCATGCAACAGCTGCACTGACTCCCCTTGAGCGTGCAGAAAAGTGCTCTTGTTTGGCAAAACAAGCTGTGTGTCAGCAATCCGTGCACACTGACTCGAACTATCTACAGGTGAAAATCCTGATGCACGTGACAGCATGAAGGTATGGGAGTGCCTTGTGCTCACCACAATGGCCATAAAAGCCGTCGAATACCCGTTCTGAAGCACACCACCAACATGCCAGCGAGACGAAAGTTGAGAAATTTCGATCGTGCCCGAGCTATCGCCTGGCTGCAGGACGGAGTAGGCGTCCGAGAGGTGGCCAGTAGGCTGCAAGTGTCACACTCGGTCATCATCCGTCTGAGACAGCGCCATCAAACCACAGGCATTGTCCAGGAACGGCCACGCCCAGGGCGTCCCAAGAAAACCACACAACGTGAGGACCGGCAACCTCTGCAGACAGGCCCTTCAGGAGAGGACAACCACCGCCAATGCCTTGAGTCAGCTACTGCGTGCTTCCACCAACACAGCAGTAAGCGGGCAGACCACTCGGCGTCGCTTACATGCCACCGCCTTGCGTTCCAGGTGTCCGGTGAAGAAGCCCATGCTGATTGCAAGTCACAGGGCACGCCAACTTGCTTGGTGCCAGGACCATTTGAGGTGGACTCGTGCTCATTGGGGCCATGTCCTGTTCACCGACGAATCGCGCTTCATGGTGAGCCCCAAAGACGGCCGCATTAGGGGGTGTGGCGGCGCCCACAGGAGCAGCTGCAAGTTGATGCTATCCAGGAGGCAGCTGCTTTTTGGAGGTGGCTCCATTTTGGTTTGGATTGGCATCAGCCGACACTACAGGACTCCACTCTACCATGTGGAGGGCATGCTCAATGGGCAGCGCTACCTGCAGGAGATCTTACAGCCTCTGGTCACAGCGACCCTCCAGCAGATCAGACCCCAAGCTGTTCTCTCCAGGATGACAACGCCACACCACACCGCTGCAGGGCTGTCAACACTTTCATTCAGGAAGCTGGGATCACCAGGATGGGCATGGCCTGCGAACAGTCCAGATCTCAATCCAATCGAGAACATCTGGGGAGAACTTGGCTGGCGAGTCCATGCAAACCGCCCACGTCCAGCTAATCGGGAACAGCTGCTGCACGTCCTGCGACAGGAGTGGGAAAACATCCCCCAGGCCGTCATCGCAAATACCATCAACTCCATGAAGCAGCGCTGTCTCGATTGTGTTGCTGCGTGGGGTGGACACATCCGTTTTTTAACAGATTAAAGAAACATGTTTGTGGATTTTCTTTTCCTAGGGTGGGTCTCTTTACATTGCTTTATCATTGCAAAAACATTATACAATCCAAATGAAATTGCTTTAATTTGATTCACAAGGGTTGCAATTAAATATCTGTACACATGAAACATTTTTGGTTTCTCGCGTGTTGCATTTGTCAGACAGATTGCAAGTGGTCCTTAACTTATGTTGAAGTCTGTATAATCATCATTCATTCCATTAACATCTTCTCATTCTTTTAATTCCGTCTGTCGTTCGCTACTTCTAGTCCTATCTATTACTGAAATTTTTCACCCCCCCCCCCCCCCCCCCCCCTTCCTTTCCATTATTCATATTTTCACGTTCTCCTTTATTCAGTTCGTCTTTTTTCCCTCCTTACTGCGTCCATCATTCATCCTTCTCATCATCATTTCATCTATTTATTCCTTTATTGATTTTTTTCTGAGAATATCTTCTTTTGACGTAGTCCATCGATCTGACGCTCTTTTTCTCTCTTCCTCTGTTCTTGTCCCGTCCCTTATTCATCATTTTTATCTTTTCTTCTTTTTCACATCGTTTAAAAAAAAAACTCATCCCCTCCTTTCAGTCCCCCCCCCCCCCCCCCAACCCCCACCCCCAGTTTTGTCCATCAGTGGATTATTCTCACGCTGTGCTATTTTCATGTAAACTGTCATTTTCATGCTGCCCTCGCCTTTCCCCTTTCCTGAACCTTTCTTTTGTCAATCTCATGCTACTGTCCTGTCCACACCGTACATCATTTTCACTTGTTCCTCTTCGCCTCTCCTCCATGGATATTATGTCGTCTCCTCCCACCTTTCATTTATAACTATTATTCATCATTCCCCTTTTCTTCTTTCATACTTTCTTCACTCTCCTTACGTTCCGCGTTTGTCCCGTCCGTGATACGCTCTTGTTACTTTATTATCTCGTCGAACTGTTTTTTATCATTCTAGCATTCTCTTCCTTTCCCACTTTCATCTTCCTCTCCTTCCTTCATCATTTTATCTTTCTTACCATTCTCACATTGTCTTCAAGACCCGTTCATCATTTATCGTTCTTACGCTCTAGTCCTGTTCGTTTTTTTTTTTTCGTTTTTTTTTCGTGCGTTTGTTCGGCCGGTCGCGTCGCTCGCTCGCTCGTTCAGTCTTTCATTCTTTAAGTCGGACAGTTGGTCGTTCAGCCATTCGTTCGTGAATTTGTTCGGTCGTTTGCTCGTAAGTCATTCATTCGTTCAGTCGGTCGGTCTGACATTTATTCAGTCAGTCGGTCGGTAGGTCGTTCAGTCATTCGTTCGTAACATTGTTTTTTGTCGGTCGCTCTATCAGTTATTATTCGGTCAGTCGGTCGTTCTTCGGTTGGTCATTCATACAGTCCTTCATTCTTTTAGTCGGTTGTTCATTTATTCATTCGGTCAGTCGGTTGTTCAGTTCCTTCGGTGGTCGGTCGATCAGTCATTCATTGGGTCAGTCGTTCAGTCAATCATTCATTCAGTCGGTCGTTCACTTATTCTTTAGTTCAGTCGGTCAGTCAGTCGTTCTGTCATTGATTCGATCAGTCGGTCGTTCAGTCATTCACTCGTTCAGTCGGTCGTTCAGTCTTTCATTTGTCCAGTCGGTCAAATGATCGTTCTGTCATTCGTTCGTAAATTTGTTCGGTCGCTGTCGCTTATTCTGTTCTCCATCCATTCAGGCGGTCAGTTGGTCGTTAAGACATTCATTCGTTCACCCAGTCGGTCGTTCAGTCATTGGTTCGTAAATTCGTTCATTCATCGGTCAGTCGGTCGTTCAGACGTTCATTTGTTCAGTCAGTCAGTTGGTTGTTCAGTGATTTGTTTGTCAGTTTGTGCGGTCGTTGTGCACTTGTTCGATCGGTCGCTCGTTCATGACATGGGTGGGAACAGGGGTGGGTGAGGTGCGACGGGGGGAGGGGTGGGGGGTGGGGGATGGATGCTGGGGGTTACATGGGTTGGGATGCAGGGGCGCAGATGCAGGGTGTGACGTTGGTGGGTGCACAGGGAGTGCAGATTTGGGGACTTCACAAAAGTGAGGGTAGGGGGGGGGGGGGGGGTGTGCATGGATTTCAGATCATGACTTAGGTTGGGGGATTGGGAAGGGCTGGAGGCAGTGGGGGGGGGTGGGGTGGGGGATTTCGTCGATTTCAGGGTGTGATACGGGTGGAACTGTGCAGGGTGGGACATGGGTGGGCGTCCATGGGAGAGAGAGGGGCGCGAAAGAAAGGGCGTGACATGGTGGGCGTATTGGGGCAGAGGGGATGCAGATGAAGTGTAAGTGTGTGTGTGTGTGTGTGTGTGTGTGTGTGTGTTTGTCTGTCTGCTTGTCTGTATGCATATGCGTATGTATGTGTATATATGTATGTACACACACACACACACACACACACACACACACACACACATACACACACGCGCGCGCGTGAGGGAAGATAAGTGAAGTCAAAGAGTTCCTTTTGTGAAAATGATGCAGCAGAAAATAAAGAATAGTAAAGGAACCAGAGAGAGAGAGAGTGAGTGAGAGAGAGAGAGAGAGAGAAAGAGAGAGAGAGAGAGAGAGAGAGAGAGAGAAAGAAGAGAGAGAGAGAGAAGAGAGAGAGAGAGAGAGAGAGAGAGAGCACACACAATCGCTCGCGCGCGCGCGCGCACACACACACACACACAGACAGACAGACACACGGACACACACCTACACACACACACACACACACACACACACACACACACACACACACACACACACACACACGTGCGCGCGCGCACGCACACACACACACACACACACACACACACACAGAGGTGACGAAGGGATTTCAGTTTTAATACCTGTGCAGGTCAAAAACGCGCAGAGAAGGGGGGGGGGGGGGGGGGGGGGGGGGGCGGCGGGTGGCGTTGTAAATGGTAATATGTGTAGTAAGAGTGGACGGGTGAAAATGACTAATGTTTCCACTGATCGTAGCGTACAACAGTCTTCTTTCGCTTTTGCTATCTTGCATCGTCACACTTCCGTCTTATCGATCACTCAGTGGACTGGTATGCTGGACCGCTATTGTGCTCTTTGAAGCAAACACGCTGTCCATGAAAACATGAAAGATGTTGTCATGCGGCAAATCTCAGAGAGAGAGAGAGAGAGAGAGAGAGAGAGAGAGGATGGGAGGCATCTATTATTTAGAGTAGCATGGCAATGATCCAATGCACAGAAAATGGGTATGACATCAAATCGTTGTGAGTTCAACATGGTCTACTACACATACCCTTATCACAGGACAATGTGCATATCAGTAGTTCTGCGCGCAAGAACAACAACAACAAATTACTGTACA
>JADBJO010009774.1:42568-60068 GCA_016801955.1 Conus betulinus
AAGGGAGAGTGGACATATATCACGGTGATTCTTGTACAGGGTTGGTGGTGGTGGTGGAAGACACATTATGGTGCTTGTTGTTGCAGAGGGTGTACATGTATGATAGTAGTTATTGTAAGGTGGATGGGGGGGGGGGGGGGGGGTCATGTATTGCAGTGATTGTATGAGGGACAGTGGACTGGTTTTATAGTGATTGTTATAAAGGAGTGTAGACCAGTGTTATAGTGGTTATTGTAAGGGAGAGTGGACATATATATTAAAGTGGTTGTTGTAAAGGAGGATGAACATTAACAGAAAAAAAAATAGGGCTCGAGTTCGGATTTGTGATTAAGAAGGGGGAGATAAACCCCAGTAGTGGAGACAAAATTCCTGTTATAACACACAGAAGATGTAGTAGTTAAAAAAAAAAAAAAACAAAGGACAAACAAAAAAACAAAAATCTTATTCAAAGATCACAGTATATCAACTTATATGTAAGAATTCTACTGTTGCAAGTATATGCAGATGAAGTGAGATACTGAAGAATTGCAGAAGTAAAAAGTTAAAACAAGGGTATAGCAGAAATAACAATACTGGTATTTTTATTCGTGGAGGGTGAGATGATGATGATGGTGACTATATGATGATGACGATGATGATGATGATGATGATGACGATGATGATGATGATGACGATGATGATGACGATGATGATGATGATGATGATGATGATGATGACGATGATGATGATGATGATGATGATGATGATGATGATGATGATGATGATGATGATGATGATGACGATGGTGATTAATAGCAGTAGTAGTCCTTTGTTTTCTTAATGCTGACGAACGAAAACGACGATGACGAAGGTGAATCTGTGGAGAGTTCTGTACGTTTCTTTTCATAGTAACGTTCCGACGTTATCAAGTCCTGAGAGAAAACAGGCACCTGCAGTGTTGATCAGGAAATTTGAGCAACACTCTCAGAAACACATCCATAAAGTGAATGAAACTCGACTGTGTGGTTCCAGCCTTCTCTTTGGAGCCTATGGAACGGTCAACTCGGGGCAGGCATGAAGCAAGAAGTCGGGGCTGAAAAATCCCCACAAATAAACGCAATCGATGGGAATCGAACCCACAACCTCCTAACCGCAAATGCGCGGCATACCTGCTGCACACAAGCAGCTGTTAACCAGTGTTATCGTTGCCGTTGTGTGGATAGCGGTGGTCATAGTTGTGGTGCGTATTGGTCGTTGAAAACCTGCAGTTTATGATTGTCTTTAGCGGCAATGTTATAAACGACCGTGAATTCTCAACATAAAACACGCAGCTAGTATTTTCAGTGTTCTACAAAATAATGAATGACTTGGTGTTATATCACAACCCATATTCGCATGCCATGCTTGGATTTCACATTTTACACATGATATAATTTATTGCGTGCTTGGCTAAACGAAAAAAATTGGAAAGGGTAGTACATGACAGAAGAATTAATGCGATAATATTTTTTTTTTTCGCTGAGAATATCCAGTTACTGGAATTCAAAGACATGTCTGTCTCGTCACAAGCAACGCAGCTTTGTCAATGAAAACTTTGCACAGAATTGTTTCTAACAAACATTGAAAACTCATTCAGGAAATCGGAGTGCGCAGGATACTAAATTGATCACACAAACTGGGCACAGAAGTTGAGGTGTACTGTTAACTGCTGCAACATGACAAAACATGGATCAGTAGCAGATACTGGATGCAGAGAGTTTGATGAAAGCAATGACGCTGATGAGTCAGACATGTATATGATACAAATCGCGCAATAATTCATCTGTCAAAAATCGGCAGCTGCTTTTTGTAGAATCCAGACTTAGCGCTGGCACAAGCATGTTATTGCTGACCTGGCATTAGAAACACAGCATGCTTAAAACCATTGAAAAAAAATCAATAAGAATTTCAAATTTTTCTATGAGATAATAGAACCTGCAAATCTTAACACGTGGTACGCAAAGAGCATTCAAACTACAGGAGCAAATTATTGTACAACTGATTCTCATTCATTCGCGAACATTTGGTTTGTAGCATTTCATTCTCACCACAGTAGTGAAAAGACGGATTTGGTGTGCATACATTGTCGTATCAATGAAAAAAAAATTGTGCACAAATACAAACTCGTTTAACAGAACTTAATTCATGTAGAGTGCATTCAAATCTGCATCATACTCTTCCATAAAATCCCACAGTACTTATCGAGAAGATATTCTTCAACTGTTAGAAGACAATGGAAGAGAATGGAGGTATTCAATATCATATTGTTGAATATACAGTAAGATAATCGAAAGCTTCCGCCTTGTACATACTGTAACGCATCAATCGTGAGGTCGACCGATAACTCATTGAGCAAAAGCCAGTTGACGTTAGTATCTAGAAGAAGCAGTGGTGGCGGTGATGCCACCTTACAGACGAAAATACTTCATGATACTGCTTTGTCAGTGAAAGCTACGCTAATGCACTGGCCCACACGCGGTTAGAATCATGCAGCTGGGGAGAACGACCAAGCCTTAAGGTCCCCCTACACAAGCCTTTTCAATCAGAGTCGGGAGGCACAATGATACTTCAAGGTCGGCTGCATTTACATGTGCCGTTTCTTTTCTTTAGATTAGGGTGGGCGTTGAAACTTTAGGGCTGCGCTACACGAGCCAGTTTAATCAGAGGCTTTGGGAAGACGTTGAAATTTTAAGTGCCCGCCATCCGAGCCGTTTAAGTCTTATGGATGTGGGTGGTCATTGGAAACTGAAGATCTTCGTACGCCAGCCGTTTTCATGTATGGTTTGGGAAGACGCTGGAACTTAAAAGTACTCGCAACATGAACGTTGGAGCCCTCTTAATATTAGGACTGGGGAAGAGGTTGTAACTTAAAAGGACCGACTACATGAGCCCATTCAATCTCAGGGTTCGTAAGGACGATGGAACTTGATCTGGTGCTTAATCATATCAATTTCATTAGCTAGTGTCAGTTATATAGTACACTATGGTGATCACATTGAATAAACAGCATGACGTGCACAATGTTTATTCATCTAAGTTTCATAAATATGTTATTGTTTGTCTGTCTAATGTCCAGTTGCTCAGTCCATCGTCTCCATGACATAGGTTCTCTTTTAGAAAGAAAAAAGAACCCTTTTTAACACTCTTTTCTTTATAATTATATTTTCGGAAAGGAACGTGATTTTGGAATATGCGTAGGTTTCGTTTTTAAAGGAAAGTGTCGACATGTACCACTCGATAACATTAAACATGTCTGCAATGTAGTAATGATTCATTTACTGTCGCGTTTGAACCGTCCTCTCAAATCATGGGACTGACACAGTTCGTGTGTCAGAGCCTAAACTCAGAGAGTATGTGCAAACATCAAGGAAAACATTGACAAGTCGTCTTTAATACGATCCACTAATCAACAGACACACAGTGCAGCTACTACACACCATGACGCACGTGAATGTTGATCTTTGTGTGGAGAGTCATCGATCAAATGTCTGTGAGGAATCATTCAGGAACATGAATGTGAGTTCAAAAACAAGAAAAGAAAGGTCTCAAATAAAGGTCTTAATACTCAAACTCTGTAGTCAGACGTTCAGCAGTGACCGTAGCCTGCACAAGGAGAGAGAACTGAAACATTACATTTGGCAGGAGGGGAACTTGATACAGAAACAGAGTCAACGCAGAACGTTTTTGTTGTTTTTAATCCTGGCTGACACTACAGCACGTAGGCAGATGTACCTTTCTGAACGGCCACTAAGGTCTATGGTAAATCTGATAGCTTACGTGTAGTTCAGGAATCGCAGCTCTTTCGAGTCCGAGAGACACACCTGGAGCTAAGCTCAGCGACAGCGACACGCAGTGGAAGGGTTTTCTGTGAAGGGGAGCGTTGTCGAGCATTCAGCAAACTGAGAACAATGGCAGCGACAACGAAACTCGGCCGCAGGTTGTCCACCACATCTGTTGCGGAGAATCCAAGCCCGCGTCTGTTGTTGCTGATTCAGGGAGTGCAACTGCCCATCTCTCCACCACTGTAAAAGGTCGCCCGTGCTGCTTGGTCAACGTCCTTGGCTGCTGCTGCTGCTGCTGCTGCCAGTTCCCCAGCATCCCATGGTGCTGTTTCTTCACTGGAGCCGGTGGAAGATCTCCGTGTTGACGCGGTGCACGGCCGAGCCGGACACGTAGCCGAAGAGGTGCCGCGTGAAGAGCTCCGTCAGGGCCGTCACGTCCTCGCGGTCCAGCGCGTGCACGAAGCGCGTGACGCATTCCTCCGTGAACTGGCAGCAGAGGCACAGGTGCCCGTGGAGGTGGCGCTGTTGGGGAGGGTGGGGCAGCACTCCGCGGACCATTTTGAAGAGGTAGGCTGCCGCCATCATCACCGTCAGTCGTTCCGACATGGACACCTGGGGAGGCATGGGCAGCGCATGAATAATTATTGGAGGTTATGGCATCAAAAGGTAATGTGAGATAATGTTTTGGATGTGATTATCTCTGTGAAGTGAGCGACTTTTCAGAAATGAGAAACGAAAGTGTGAAATGGACTATTTTCTTTTGTCCAGCGCAGTTAAAATCAACAAACATTAAATTCGTAATGTGACGAACGGCTGTCAACAATGCCTCATTCTATGCCCAGTTATCTCTATGGCATAGTATCATGCAAGAAATATCTAACGATTAATACCACCCAAACACTTACGTTACGATATGTTTTATATGATTTTATTAAGACGATGATAAATGACTATTCTTATATAGACACTGCATGAATAAATCTGTGATTGTTGAGTACGTTTTTTTTTTTCCCTCACAACACCAAAAAATATGATTCTCTGCAACCAGATGATGAATTCTTATTCTGCACGATGAAAAAACACGTTTTTTTTTTCTTACGTTGGATGGCATTCTTCTCATGAAATATAATGATAAAATTGATCTTTTGAAGTATCACCAACATCAGCAGTTGCAGCAAAGTGGAATGAAAACTGTGTGATGATTCTTGCTGCCACAGCTGCTGCTCCGAACACAAAGGCAAATAGTGGTGTAGTTTCATTATTAACATCTACTGAGTAATAAAGTTCGGTCACCTTGCAGGAGCGCGCGTGCGCGTGCACTGGTACACACACGCCCATATACGCGCGCGCGCGTGCACACACACACACACACACACACACACACACACACACACACACACACACATGGAGATAGAAATTAACGAAGATGAAATTCATGACGATGATGATCTTTCATTAAATTTTCATTTCACACACACACACACACACACACACACACACACACACACACACACACACACACAGAGAGAGAGAGAGAGAGAGAGAGAGAGAGAGAGAGAGAGAGAGAGAGAGAGAGAGAGAGAGAGAGAGAGAGAGAGAGGAGAGAGAGAGAGAGAGACAGACAGAGAGAGACAGACAGAAGACAGGAGATAGACACAGACGAAAACATCACAAGTCACAGACCAAAGGTCCAGCCACCGCCAGTTTGACAACACAGTCTGGTTTCCAGAACAAAGAAACCCGCACAGCCGCAGCCATTCTGTGGCCAGGGAACTCCAGACACACGGAATGAGAAAACCCTTAGACAGCGCTCCGGTTTCTCTTGGGAAATCTGATCAGGCGTAGTGTTGCCCCAGTGCACCACCGGGGAGGGTCGGTAATTACTCTGCGCGCTGCCGTCGGACTGCTGAGCAGGGTATTGATTTTGGTTCATTCTGTCCACAAGATGACTGGAAAACAAGTGATTTTTTTTTTTTTTTTGCCCGAAAAAAGTAGAGTGCTTAAAATACCTGTTTTGGGTGTAAGGGGATGAGTGTTGTAAGCGTGGTAGGAACTCTCTTTTTTCTTACTTCTAGCGCACGCTACAGGCACGCTTGAGCACATTCAGCGCCAACGAATATTTGGTTGTGTTGCGCCATGGTGTAGACTGACGTCACTTAGGGGGCTTGAAAGATCAGGATGTAAGTGAATGTCATGGTAGTGTTTGAAAAAAAAAGAAAAGAAAAGGCTGCAAACTTAGCAAAGGTGGACTTCTCAAACTTCTGGAAATTGTAGGAGTGTGTGCACGGGGGGGGGAGTCAAACATTAATTGAAAAAAAAACGCAGTCTACTGAAAGAAAAAAAAAAAGAAAGAAAGAAAAGAAAAGAAAGAAGAAAGAAAGCAGGAAGGCAAAAAAAAAAGGAAAGAAAACCTAGGCATGGAAAACAAGTGTGGTGGGAGTTGGCACAAATTGCAGCAGGTTTATCGTTTCTCCGCTTCTTCATTCATTTTTATTATTTTATCAAAGGTGATTAAGCACAATCCTTTAGCTAAAAAAAAAAAAACGATCTGTGAATGGGTGTAGTTTGTCAATGTGATACTTCAGTGCTGATGTGTAGGTCTTTCTACACCTACGGTTATACTGCTGTACAGGTGATTAGTGTTCCCCCATAGCTGTATGCTGGGGATAGTGGCTGGTATTTATCCTGCGCGCTGGCGTCATACTATGGTGCAGGGCATCGTTGCTGGTCCGCTCTGTACACAAGTAAAGTCGGCAACAACGAGGGAAAATGTTCTCTGAATTTTTCAGGGTCACTGTCTACATTTTGATATCTCTGGATGAGAAAGAGGTAATGCCAAAGAAAGAACCCGTGCGACGCTGCGCTGCGTCTTCATTGGAGCAGCCACTCGTTTAGTCTCACCCCTGACACTTTCGGATGGTTTTTCTCTCATTTCCGGAGTCACTGATGTACTTACGAAGTTGTAAAGCGGCCGCATTGTAGCTTCGTGGCACAGCAGTCTAGTATAACCCTTTATGGACCGGCTGGCACACAGTGACCCCCGTCTTAAAGGAACTGAAACTGAATTTGTGCAGGGAATGACCCAGGCTAAAAGATGTCAACCCTTTCCCATGCGTTCATAGCCTAAACGTCGCCAGAGACACAATGTTTGTACGTGACTTAAGAGATCAGAGAATGCGGTAAAGAAATTTGACATACCGTGCAAAACACATGTATTCACACTACCGAGCTCTTGAATAAGTGTTCAATCGAAAACCAGCCGATGTGCACAATAAATAATAATCCTTTTTAAAGCACATGGAAACAGAAACGGCTATGAGCCATTTCCAACAATGAAGCATACATTCCATACGCAGAATGAAAATCTACGCTATCGATCTCTGTTAAAACGGAACAACATTAACAAGGTGGGATTTTCGCGCAAGCCTGAACTCATTGAACTGTGGACTGGTCCAACATGATCTTTCGTGGACATTCCAGTGTTCCTTCGATTGTTGCAAGTGTCTGTCTCTCCGGTTTGTTGATGATGGAGGGATATGTCGTGAAAGGGAAGCATCGGGTACATCCCTCGCCGCGTGTTCGCAAAGGAAAGGGGGAACTTCATGGCACAGTCATAAAATTTACCATCGCCATTTGTCATGACTAAGGAAACAGTCTCTGCAACACTTCAAGTGCTTCATTTCCCGCTCTTATGGTTGGTTTCGTATTCTTTATGCACCCATACCAGCGTGGAGGTTTTGCCACAGCCATCTATGTCGGTAAATACACAAGAACTTTCCTGGAGGGATGTAGTTTTTGATCTCTCTTTCAACAGAACACTCCTTCGAGGTGGCTTCGCAGCTAAAAAGCTACTGCTGAAACGTTTACAAGTTATGTCCTGCAAATACAGAATCAGAATCGGCGCTGCTAAGCACCGGCAGAATGTTCCCAGATTAGCGCAGGGCCTCCTCTAGTTACCGACCTCATGGCTACCCGATACTGAAAAACTGCCGGCTCAAATCGGTATGACCGATGTGTCACGTCATATTTTCACCAAACATGACGCTAAATATACCCTCGAGGTAAATATATTCGCGACTACGTGTTGTTTACGCCAAATTTACAGAGATTTTTTTTTTTTCCTACGCGAACTGTACTGTCTGGCAGATTGTACTCTTCATATGAGAATTTGTCAACGCAAAACAGTGAAACAAACCTCCTCGATCACTTTATCAAATGAAACCTGTTGCATCCCTGAACGCTCACGTCGTGTTGTTTCTAGCATAGCCGACCAAAGAAGCCACTCTGGGACTGCCGCTAGACATTCCTTTAGAAAAAAAAAGTGAAAAGCAAATAGAGGGTTTAGATGTTGCCCTCTTCTACCAGAATCTAGTTCCGACCCTTTTATTCAGTAAATATCTGCAATGGTCATATTTTTGTTTGCCAGTCCGGCGCTACTTCTTTCTTTTAATTCCATCTTGGTCGCCAGTAAATTAAATTTGAGCTAAAATGCAAATTCTAATCGGTAAAATGTGGTGTTTTGAAACTTAATGCAATTACTCCAATTCAGTTACGAGGCAAGTGTAGAGATCAAGCAAAAAATATAGCCAATTCCTTTCTAAACAAAATATTTTTCTTGGTGTGTGTGTGTGTGTGTGTGTGTGTGTGTGTGTGTGTGTGTGTGTGTGTGTGTGTGTGTGTATGCGCGCGCGCGCGCGTGTGTGCGCTTGCTAGTTCAGAGCTAACGTAGCGCTAAATTTTTTGCGCAGTGTACATTCTCACGTGTAATGGAGGCGTGTCATCAGCGTTTTTGAAGGTGATACCGGTTCGCCATGAGTAATCAGGGTTATTGTTTGCGTACACAGAAAAGTAGTCGTGGTTACATTTGGTTTATTTAGCCATTATGGCAGTGGGTCGATGTTGCTGTAGAGATATGGCATACGAGGTGGTGGGAAAAAATGTAACGAGTAAAAAACAAAAGTAAATGGAAATAAAACACTGCAAACGTCGCAAAGGTCAGTTTTTTCACTTTTGAAATGAAACGGGGGAGGACGGGGAGGGAGGGGCGCACGGAGGGAGTACCAATCAATCCAAAGCCATCTCCTGTTTCCAAACAGTAACCTGGAACAGAGCGTGTCCTTAGCGTTTGCGCACATTCCAGCGGGTCTCTTAGTAGTCGTTTTATTTGTTGTTGTTGTTGCTTTTTCACCAAAGGTTGATAAGCGAAAAGTTTTGGCTTTAAATCTGCGACGGGTGTTGGTTTGCCTGGGTAATACATCTGTGCTGACGTGCAAATACTTCTACTCTCTTGATCAGACTGCTCTGTAGGTACTTCTAAGTCTGTGACCGTTTTGCTTTGTAGGTACTTTCAAAATTGATCATAATGCTGTTTAGTTATTGCCAAAACAGAGATCATGTTGTTATGGAGGTACTTCCAACCTGTGATATTACTGCCGTGTGTGGATACTTTCTTTCAACCTGTGATCACACTGTTGTATAGAGACTTCAAAAACCCTCATCATACTGCTGAGTACCGTGTGACAATCTAGGAGCGATTTCGGATACGTTACGCAGTACTCGATCATTTGAGCAACGGAGCACACCTGGCTTTCCGATAGATTCCATTCTATTGTGAAATTGCCGATTATGAATATTAATCCGACGATCTGTAGAAGGTAGCCACCGCAAACGTCCAGTGTCTCAGAGGAAAATGAAGACCGTCCCGTGGTCAAGGAATGGAGAAAGCATTTCCTGGTGAACCCAGAACAAAACACCGCGTTTAATTTCAGACCACTTACACCTGACCATCATCTTCAATCAGCACACAGGTCACTTCGATCTTTTGTCAAATCTTAACAGGGTTACGCGCTCCGACTCGGTAATATCCTTATAGCACAGGATTTCAACCTTCCAAACGCAACATCCAAAGACTGTTCAGCTTCTACAGATGCCTCGCCAAACCTCGCCGACACAATGTGGACAAACTGTGAAGCGGTAGAAAAGCGGCAGATTTTGCCCTCATGTCTGCTTTAAGCATGTAAACTACTTCCTAAACCTTTAATGAAGGAAGAGGGAACCCTGGGACCATTCTCACCTGTGACAGGTAGGTTTTGTCTCTGGCGTAGAACTCCACGAGTCTCATCAGTTTGTCCCAGTCATCTCCAGGCATGTGAACAGCAGAAGGTCCACCACGCTGCGCTGCACACACCAACACAGAAGAAAATAGAGACCTCGGTTTTCCAGGGCGCAGTTACTTTGCTACATGGCTGCCGTAGGCCTACAGACAGTCATGTGTGCAGAGGATGATAAAGGCCTCGCTACACGAGCCGTTTCCACTGCTATGTTGACGAGGTCAGCTCCAACCTCTCAACCATATCGTGTATTGCCGTAGCCGAACGTTTGGAACGTTCGGGATCGCTCGTTTGAACACATCCTTTCCAAATGCGGCAGGATCTGAATACATGATAAGCAAATTCAAAGGGATGTTAACTTTGTGCGACAAAGAATGTGGATGAGGTCTTTAGTTAAGTGTGTAAGCTGTTGTAAAGATTTGTAAATGACACAAACATTTTCTTCAGAATATCTTTCTTTTTTTAAGAGGACAGTAGTAGAAGACATTGTTTTTGGGTAGTTTCATGTTGAACCAAGAAAATAGATGTACTGTATTTTTTTGTTCTGGTATGAAAATAAGGTTAAACGACACTAAATGGCCTGATGCGTTTATTCATAGCTGTATACAACCGTGGAATTAAGATCTACATGAAAACGACCGGATTTTTGAAAGAAGGTTGACCACCGAAAAACAGTTGTAGCCTGAAAGTACTTCTACGCGTGTACACACACACACACACACACACACACACACACACATATATATATATATATATGTGTGTGTGTGTGTGTGTGTGTGTGTGTGTGTGTGTGTGTGTGTGTGTGTGTGTCCAATCAGCTGTCCATTGAGGCGCTGACTCCGTACTTTGCAAATAGCGACAAAGCCTGTGTGCAGCTGTCCGAGTCCAAGCAAAAGCGTCCGAAGACCTTTACCGAATCGATAATGTCTCGCGGAACTTGCTCTGAAAGACCAAGAAGAATCAGATTAACCTTGAAAAACTTCGCGAGATGCACGTTGCTTGCCAGTGTTCGAATCGCTCTCGAGAAAAGCTGAGTCAACAAATCATTACCATTGAGTAAGAAACTAACTACGATTCGATATCATCGTTTATGCAGGTATCTGTATTCTTGGTGTGTGTGTGTGTGTGTGTGTGTGTGTGTGTGTGTGTGTGTTTAGACAAAGGTTTTCATGAATTATCAGATCAAATGCGTCACGGGGGAAGGAAACCTACATCGGTTTGAAGACTTCCTTCTTGCCACCTGCTTATAGGAATTTAGCAACGACTATACGTACCATTGTCTCTCTCTCTCTCTCTCTCTCTCTCTCTCTCTCTCTCTCTCTCTCTCTCTCTCTCACATGAACGCACACACACACACACACACATGCATGAACACACACACACACACACACACACACACACACACACACACACACACACGCACAGACAGACAGACAGACAGGCACACACACACACACACACACACACACACACACACACACACACGCACGCACGCACGCACGCACGCACGCACGCACGCACGCACACACACACACACACACACACACACACACACACACACACACACACCACAACACAATACGCATTAACGCGAACATGCGCCCTATCTCCTCCCCTCTCCCTTCCGCCCTCCACACCTTCGTCACAGTTTCGTCATAAAAAAATGATGGTTGAATCCTCTGTTGTACAATTCATTCAGTTTATGCCACAGTGATGTAAACTTGAATCACTGAGTATGGTTATCAGAAACACGAGAACGAAAGTCGAGTGACTTAATCGCCAAACGAATGGAACAAATAAATGACAACATAGAAACAACGCGTTTTGACCTATGGGCCTTCTCCGAGCAGGGTAAACCCCTCCCCCACCTTTCGTACTTCTTGGAAAGCCCAACACCTGAGTCATTTCTTCGTTCTTTTTTTCTGTCTCATTCGTTTGTCGTGCTTAAAGAAGACACGCAGGTCGAAACGCGTTGTTCTTGTACCAGAATTCGTTCCATGCGTTCGGCCATGTAGCAACTGAACATTTTTTCTCTTGCCTCAGTTCTGGGTCTGCACTCAGTCACTTTCTAACAACTTTCAAACTGCAATTGATTATCAAAACGTCCACTCACCACACAGTCGGTGAGATCAAAGTAGATGAAGTAGACCTGTAATTTCCACGTCAAAGAAAGCAACGCCTCACAATCAATACTGACAGCAAATCATTCAACCCCCCCCCCTCCTCCACCCCCTTCCCCTTTCCCCCTCCCCATTCCAACACCTAACAAATTAGACTTTCAAATGAATGACCTTTGCAGGAAGGAGAAGCCAACAAATAAACTTCAAACTAAACGACAAATAAAAACGTAAAAACAAAACAAACAAACAAAAAAACAAAGCAAAAATTCGTCCTGAAAAATGGGTAAGCTGGTTACAGCTAGGTTCAACGTTCTGGCGCTGTCGATAGCCAAACGGTTAACAGTGTACGGATGCCGAGCAGACGGTTCTGAATTCGAACCGTTCCTGAAATCGGATTTTTACGGTTTGAAAATGGCCCGGGTCCACCCGACAGTAAAAGGGCTTCCTGATTTAAGTTCAAAAGAGATGACGACGGCGGTAGGCCAGGAAAGGGCCTCTCCACCTCCCATGATGCTCTGCCCCAGACACCGTGAACCCCTGACAGGTTCACTGTCCGCGAGGCCACTGGGTTATGGGACTTGAACGTGTCCTTTTGACCTTCACGTCTTGGCGGCAGAGCGTCGTTTAGGAATGTGTTAAGGTCAGCTCAGAGCAGTTTCGAAATGACAGAATCGGCAAATGCGTAAACGTTTCGTCAGTTCTGCGCAGCCAGGTTCTAGGTATTTTACTCTATTAGCTATTGATCCAGCAAACATGTTAAACACGAGGAAAGAAATGTTACGAAAATCCACCTAATTCATCTTTCGATGCGCAAAAAAAAAAAAAACAACCCGACAGACACACAATCAGCCGACAGACAGCAGACGAACAGCAGACAGACAAACAGACCGACAAACAGACAACGAAACGCAAAGACAAACAGTTAATCAGGCAAAGAGAAAGACAGACACTCAGAGGTGAAAACATATGTTGCGTTGCACAGTGCTACGCCTTGGCGCGCGGCATTCCTGTGGGGGGTTCAAAAGGGGCTTCGGTGAAAGCGAGCAAGGATACAGCAAAGTTGTTGGCTCGGACATGTCCGGCAGTGGTCAGCACTGGCCGCCCTTCGCAGTACAGCAGCTGGTTGGCCTTCATGCAGTTCTGGACCAGCACGCGCACCAGCTGCCAGCAGAGTGATAATGAAGATAATGATAACGGTAGTAATATTGATAGTCACAACCACCACCACCACCATAATAATAATAATAATAATAATGATGATGATGATGATGATGATGATAATAATAAAAATAAAAATAATAATGATGATTTTGATAATAATAATGATAACAATAATGGTAATCATAATAAAAAAGAACCTGATTGTGGACTCTGGGTTGTGAACTCATCAATATCGATAGCATGTGTGTTACATTACTGCTGAATAGAATAGCAATACTGAGACACACACACACACACACACACACACACACACACACACACACACACACACACACACACACACACACACACACACACAGAGTATCTCCAAGAAAAGAAAAAGAAAAGAAAACTTAAAAGTTATAAGGACACGAAGTGTTAACACCAACTCCAGTATTTTCAGACACAATACAATAACTTTAGTGTTAAAAATGACCAAACTTCAATCTTTCGCTCACAAATCTGTATTAAAACAGAGGCAAAACAGAGACAATGTGCCTATCAATGGCAGGCCATGTACTTTGCTCAACATAACATAGCTTCAAAATGTTATCGAAAACGAAATTAAAAACAGCCAGTTTGCCACTTTCAACACGCAACTCTTCCGGACTTCTTTCCAAGCACTTTGAAGAATATTGAACTTTGCTGATAAAATTCATTTTTTTTTTCTTTAATCCAGTTCACATCAGCGGCTTGTTTACAGTGCATTGAAGATGAAAGCAGATATGGTTAGTATATATCTGTTTCTGTAGCCGGCTCCACGCTGGGCAGAAAGAAGGGAGATAAACAGAACGACAGCGGTATCTACAATTCAAGGTGATTTGTCTTTGAGTGTCTGGACGGTTGGTGATTGGTTTTCATTGATTTAAAGCTCAGGTTAAGCAAAAAAATTGTACATAGTTTAGGAATCTGTTTCCGTCCTTGTTTTTCGTCCAACTTTTACAGCCGATTTATAAGAAAACAACATTTTACATGGGATTAAGATAAACAAAAACAACAACAAAAAAAAAAACGAAAAAAAGTAATAAACCTACGAACTCTCTCTCTCTCTCTCTCTCTCTCTCTCTCTCTCTCTCTCTCTCTCTCTCTGTGAGCACATTCAGGGCATGTACGTAAGCTACAATAAAAAAAATAACAAGTATAGTGAACCAGATCTCCTTCGAAAAAAAAACAACAGCAGGAAAGTGCGAACTGTCATTGTTAGTTCTTGGTTACGTATTCATTGCATGTCTCATTTAAGAAAAGAAAGTCGCATTTTACGTAGAATGGGAGCATAGCTATTGCACGCACATACACTCACTTTTGCTGACATTCGTATTTTTGTCTGTCTGTCTGTCTTTTTCTCCCTATCTCTCTTTTTTCGTTTGTTCGTTCGAGCACACAGGGCACTGAAACTCGTACGCAACCGCATCTATTACGCGATGTTCACAACCCTTCAGTGTACAAACCAGCAGTCAAACACTACTGTCACAGTCAATGCTGACATCAATATCCGACTTCATTGAGTGTTATCAATATTGCTAAAAGTCTCGCCCCCCACTCCCCCCCACCCCACCCCCTCCCGCCCTAAAAAAAAAAAAAAACAGACAGACAGACAGACAGACAAACAAACAAACTCTAGCAACACCGACATAGTTACCTTTGACAGCCAGTAGCGCCGTCGCCACTTGAGGAGATAGCCACAGCTGACAATGCCCAGAGGAAACACGAACACCACGAGACGGACCGGCAAGGCCACTGCAACAGATCATAACGAATGACACTCAGACGTTGCTGTGTCATTTAGACATGGTCTGCTCGCGTGTGTCGACGCTTCCTATTTATTTCAGTGTGATTTTACAGCAATCAGATACTTAAAACAAACAAAGGGACATTACTAGCCTCCCTTGGTCCAGTGGTCAGCGTTGCAGATTTGCGGGGCTAAGAGATAGTGGGTTCGAATTTCCACCACAGGCATGGATTTTGCGACCTCTCCGACTTGAACCCAAAGACAAGTGTGCTGTAGGTTGAAGTGGGAAGACTACGAGGACATTCATTTTGTAGATGCATCTCTCAAATTTCTTAGCTAACATCGCAAGTGCCTGTATATCTGTCGGGCCTGGTCGATACTAGGATGGTTATAAAAGGGACCTGGCACGTTATCTCTGGCCAGAATGAAACCCTGTAGTATCATCTTCATCATTCTCTCCTCACTGATCAGCGAAAAGACAACAACCACAAAACAACTTGAGGGTAAGAAAAGGGGCAGAGAAAAGAAAAAAACACAGTGCAACGTAGAAGACTGGAACCACGACATGGGAGTCTCTCGCCTTTCAGGCGGATGTGATGTCAGCCAGGGTCTGTTTTTTTTAGTGTCAACAGTTCCCGTCTGTGTATAAAAACTGTTCTCTGCGCTGTCAAGCACAAAGTGCCATGATATGAACAGGAAAAACTGGAATGTGTCCTTATTTTTTTTTATTTTTTTTTTTTTTTTTGCTGTCCCCAACCTCTGCGCCACCTCAGAGGCAGTGCACCCCCACGCCGCTCATTCCGACACCCTGTCCACAGCCACGGCCCCGGCAATCCACAGGCAGCAGTCAATGTCAAGTCGTCAAGAGGCAACCCACCGGAGGAGACACTGCACTGCTGCCGAGTCACTTCAGTGGTGTTCAGTGGCGCCTGTTCTGATCTAACATACGCAGGACACCACCTACTAAGCCCCCTACTGACGACAATAATTGCTTAGTCGCGGAGCCGGCGTGAGTGAGCTCTCCCTCTGGAGGGCGCCACCACGTCCGTCCAACGACAGCCCCCATGGACTCGCCGGTACCGGTGACCACGACGGAACCAAACAAAGGCCACAGACGTGGAGAGGACATCGAAACTGAGGTCACCATGAGAGCAGGGCATGAAGGGCCACAGAATTTGAGACTTTTTTTTTAATGCTGATCGATGAGAATGAGGATGATTATGATGATGCTACGGATTTCCATTTCGGTCTGAGACTACATGACAGGGCTGTAGTCTACGCTTCCTTTCATAATATATCCCGGCGTCAACCAGGCCCAAGAGATACAGACACCTGCAGTGTTTGTCAGGAAATTTGAGCAACACTCTCAGAAACGCATCCATTAAGTGGATGAAACTCGACTGTGTGGTCCCAGTCTTCCCAACTGAGTCCGCAGCAAAAACTCAACTCTGGGTAGGAGCCGGTCGGGGCAGAAAAAACCCACATGACTATAAAAACTGTTCTCTGTGCTGTCAAGCACAAAGTGCCATGATATGAACAGGGAAAAACTGGAATGTGTCTGACAAGTTGGCAGATTGGCTGCCCAAAAGACATTGCTGTATCCACTCCCCCTTGTCATACCTGCTCCTCCCCTTCTGAAAAAAAAAATATACAAAATTGAAACATTCAAAACTAGAAAACGAACAAAAATAACAACAGACTTTCGTAAACACTCATGCCCAACAGAACATCCCCGCAAAATGTGACATCTGTAAGCACTCGCAGCTGATGATGGACTCTTGTGTCTGTCCGACCGACGATTAGACAGGCAGGTTATTTGCCGCAAGGGTCCTCATGTGGGAAATGCACGCCTATCATTGTGACACGCAGCCTGCCGCAGACGTTGCAGGGGGAAGTAATTCAGCGAAGCGGGGCCCTGCTTTCACCTGATCCTCTTTGCTTGAAGGCGATCACTCTTGTATGGAAAGCCTTTGTACTCTGATGGCTCAGCTTTCTCCAGCAAGTTCTCTGGGTGTTTGTGTCTACCTTGCAGATGTTCAAGTTGGACTTCAGAATGTTCTTGTACCTCACTAGAGGTCTGCCTTGGTCACACTGCCCCTGTTTCAGCTGAAAAGAGAGGCGACAAGGAGGAGGTACACCCGAAGATGCCAGTGGGAACCAGAGAAGTACTGTCCTCATCCCGCCAAACCAGTCAGCCGGCAGCCATCCTGATCCACCCTCGGAAGCCTGTGCTGTGTTCACACAGGGTGCAGGCACTCACAAGACATTCTGTTAAGATGTCAAGGCACATAACTTCACCCGTCGATGCCATTGTGTGACCACCAGCCGCGAGACATCAGAAATTCGATGGAAGCACCCTAATGGGTGGTACCTGCAGAGCGCATCAGCGAAAGATGCCACTACCAAACGAGCTGCTACGCGCGCGCCCTGCCGCCCCACTCGTTGCTGTTTCGCTGCCAGGTGAAAAACAGTACAACACCAGACATAGCCAAGCTTTTGCCACATGGTCTTAGGTGCCTGAAGAGGATCAAGGATTCCAGT